>RCUC01041689.1:0-22590 GCA_003697995.1 Taxidea taxus jeffersonii | reverse complement strand
CCCCCCGCGCCCTCCCCGGGACCCAGGTTCCGCCGCCCCGGGGCTCCGGCCCGCAAGCGCTCCTCAGGCGCTACGCGGCGGGACACGCAGCGCCGGTGGGGCCGGGGCTGGCGGGGACACGCAGGCGCAAACGCGAGAGGAGGGGGCTCGCCGCGCGCGGCCGGGAGCCGCGGGCGTGCGCAGGCGCAGCGCCGCACGGGGCTCGGGGGCGGGGACGGTCCCGTGGCGTCCACGCTCTCGGGTAGGCGGGACTAGGCGCGTGCGGGCCGCGCCGGCGCTGTTCGCCGGGTGTGACGCACAAATCGTGCGCCGCCAGCGCCGGTGGGCCTGGGGCTCGCGGGAGGGGAAGGAGGAGAAGGAGGAGGAGGAGGAGGGGGAGGCGGTGGAGGTGGAGGCTGAAGCAGAGCAGGAGGCGGCCGCGGCGGGGCGGCTCGGCGGCGCGGCGCGCGGCCCAGGAGCGTTGGAATCCTGAATTGAGAGGGCTGCGCCTGAAGACAGCAGGAGTGGCGGGGCCGCCACCGTCGCCGAAGAGATGAGCCGGGAAGCTTGAGGCCGGAGACGCCCGCCCTCGGGCCCGTCCGCCCGGCTTCCCCGCTCCCGGTGAGGACGCCCCCTACCCTTCCCCCAGCTCTGCCGCGGCCTCTCCCAATTCGGAACCTCATTCCCACCTAACGGGGGGGCCCAGGAGGCCCTCGAAGGGGCTTCTTAAGGCCCTTGGGCGCCGACCTGTCCTGAGCCCGGAGGACCAAACCGGCGTGGGACGCATTCTGGCCCCCGGGAACGGAGCAGGAGAGGGGGCTGGGCCAGCCAGGCTCACGCGGCTCAGTTCTGTCCCAGAGCCCTGATCCGGCTGCCTAAGCCCCGATTGGGTTCTCTTTCAGTTTCCTTCAACATTCTTCCGTTTTCGTTAGGTTTTACTCCTTGAGCCATAGCCCTGGGATCCCCATTCGCTCCTGAGACCTCCTGATTCGACCTGAGCATGCCCATCCCCTCCCCACCCCAGCCCCCCATTCATTCCAAGGTGGTAGAGAACTCTGTTCCCACTCCAGACCACGGTTTCCTTGTGGAAGTTGTGTCCTCCTCGGTTGTCTCTGAATCACGTCAGGATTCTCGGGCTGAGCCATGCCCCTCGTTAGGGTCTCAATTAGGATACTCTTGGTGGTCTTAAGTAGAGAAGTAGAGCCTGGAAATACTGGGTTTAAGCTGGGGATCTCAGAAATAAGATTCCGGAGGCTTGCTGTTTAGCCTTAGTCTCCCCTGCTTCTGTCTGGTCGGGGGACGGATGATGACACGGACTCTAACGGGCCCCTTGTGGACCGTGTTAACCGGAAAGTTCCGCAATCTGTAGGAGTTTTGTGGTTTTTTCCTCTCTCCTTAGATTGTTTGCATCTGATTCCAGTGATGGCACGCTGAGGAAGAGAGGCAAGATGCTGGGGTTCAGGGTGTTTGGATCCTGACACTCTGACCATTGTTTTACAGGGCTACTGGAAGATGAAAGAGACTATACAAGGGACCGGGTCTTGGGGGCCTGAGCCTCCTGGACCTGGCATAGCCCCAGCTTACTCAAGTCCCAGGCGGGAGCGTATTCGTTGGCCCCCACCCCCCAAACCCCGACTCAAATCAGGTGGAGGGTTTGGGCCAGATCCTGGGTCAGGGACCACAGCGCCAGCCAGACGCCTCCCTGTCCCTCGGCCCTCTTTTGATGCCTCAGCTAGTGAAGAGGAGGAAGAAGAAGAGGAGGACGAGGATGAAGATGAGGAAGAGGAAGTGGCAGCTTGGAGGCTGCCCCCCAGATGGGGTCAGCTGGGAGCTTCCCAGCGGCCTCGCCCTCCCCGCCCTACTCATCGAAAAACCTGCTCCCAGCGCCGCCGCCGAGCCATGAGAGCCTTCCGGTTGCTGCTGTACTCGAAAAGCCCCTCGCTGACATTCCACTGGAAGTTTTGGCGGCGCCACCGGGGCCGGCGGCGGAGCCTCGCACACCCCAAGAACCATCTTTCACCCCAGGAAGGGGGTGCGACACCACAGGTGCCATCCCCCTGCTGTCGTTTTGACTCCCCACGGGGGCCACCTCCACCCCGGCTGGGTCTGCTAGGTGCTCTCATGGCTGAGGATGGGGTGAGAGGGTCTCCACCGATGTCCTCTGGGCCCCCAGTGGAGGAAGATGGATTAAGGTGGACTCCAAAGTCTCCTCTGGACCCTGACTCTGGTAAGGTGGGAGTGGGTGGAGGGAGGGGCTGGGGAGGATCCGGAGCCTCTTGCAGTGGCGACGCCTGGGCCTAAAGCTAGTGGGACGGCAGAGTGAGGGGGGTCCAGAATAGCTGTGAAATGTCTTAAGCTCCACTTTGAGCAGGAACTAAGTCTGGGGAGATAGTCAAGGCTGGGATGCAGAGTCTCCGAGTGGGTGTTCTGTGTAGAGATGAGAAAGGGAGGACGTGTGGTTCACAAAAGTCAAGACAGCCTTATACGCTTGAAATCCCTCTTCATTTGCCCTTTCAGAATAAAGGGGCATGTCGGTTTGCGAAGGGTGCCACTCTCCTGGTGGTGGCATGGGATTTCTCTGAGTAGTGGACTGTGCCACCTGTAGTGTGTGACACTCTCACTCAGAATGTTTCTTTCGGGGACGGGACTCTCAACCAAACAATTTCCGGCTATGTTTTTATGAATCACAGAGTATTTATTGAACGTGTGCAGGGCATCCTACTAGGTACCAGGTTCATAGTGGTGATAAATATCTCTGAAGTTTCGATCTCGCTGAATCTTAGTCATACTTTGCCTCTGCCCTGTGAGTAGTACGTCTTCTTTTCTGTTCCTTTACAGCCTCAGACGTGCTCATTTCATGCTTGAGATTCCATTCCTTAGAGTTTATATCTGTCGGTCCCGTTTCAGTTCATCTTGCGGTCTTATGGCTTGGGTACATCATTTGACCTTACCCCATTGTTCTTTGATCCAAGTGGCCTTCTCTTCCCCATCCTGTTTCCCTTGTCCTGCAGGCCTCCTCTCCTGTACTCTTCCCAATGGCTTTGGGGGACCCCCCGGGCCAGAAGGGGAGCGGGGTCTGGCACCCCCTGATGCCAGCATCCTCATCAGCAATGTGTGCAGCATCGGGGACCATGTGGCCCAGGAGCTGTTTCAGGGCTCAGATCTGGGCACTGCAGAAGAGGCAGAGCGGCCTGGGGAGAAAGCTGGCCAGCACAGCCCCCTGCGGGAGGAGCATGTGACCTGCGTGCAGAGTAAGGGACCCTAGAGGGCCCAGTCTCTTTCTCCCAGCCAGCTGGTAAATCGGAGGCCTCACCCTCTTCTCTTTCCTTCTGCTCAGGCATCTTGGATGAATTCCTTCAAACTTACGGCAGCCTCATCCCCCTCAGCACTGATGAGGTAGTAGAGAAACTAGAGGACATTTTTCAGCAGGAGTTCTCTACACCTTCCAGGTGAGGCATAAAAGCGGTGCTCTCAGAAGAGGGCTGGGACTTGAGGGTAGGAGAGAATGCTGCAGCCTTTTCTCCCATAGGCATGTGCCTGGGGAGAAGGAGGAAAGTAGGACTGAAGGGGAGGAATCTGTGGGCAGAGTGCCAAGCCCCTGTAAACTGACTGCGTTGGGGTGGGTCTTTCCCTGAGGCCCCAAAATACTGCATATACCTGATAGTCATGTGCCTCTTTTTGCAGACTGGGCCTTTAGCAGGTCCTCAAAAGGACACAGGACCCAAGAAAAGGTTTAGTTTTTGTTTGTTTGAAGTAGGCTCTGTGCTCAGTGTGGAGCCTGGCGTGAGGCTTGAACTCAGGACCCTAAGAACAAGGTCTGAGCTGAGATCAAGAGTCAGACGCTCAACCGACTGGGCCACACAGGCGCCCCAGAAAGGATTAGTGTAGGTTGTTGCTCTTGGCAGTAGAAAGGACTTCCGTTTGCCCCAGCACCCTGTCTCTTGTCTGACTCTACTCTTGGCCGCCTCAGGAAGGGCCTGGTGCTGCAGCTGATCCAGTCGTACCAGCGGATGCCAGGCAACGCCATGGTGAGGGGTTTCCGGGTGGCCTACAAGCGGCACGTGCTGACCATGGATGATCTGGGCACCTTATATGGACAGAACTGGCTCAACGACCAGGTGAGGAGCTGTGGGGACACGGGCCCCAAAGGGGATTTAGGGAGCAGGGTGTCTGGGGCCCTTTGGGGGGACCCTGTCCCCATGCTGCACCCTGCATGGCACGCTGCCTCCCGTCTGCTCCCCAGGTGATGAACATGTACGGAGACCTGGTCATGGACACGGTCCCGGAGAAGGTAGGCCCCGCGCACCCCAGAATGGCTGCGGTCCTGAGCAGCCTTCTCGGTCCCTTTTACTGCTTTACCCGTGACGACGATCTTTGTTTTTGGGGAGAGGCGGTAGAAGGCAGTGTGTTAAATTCAAATCTGTACTTTTCTTTTTAAAGATTTGAGAAAGAGAGGTGGGGGGGGTGTGGGAGAGAGAGTCTCAACCGGAATCCGTGCTGCGCGTGGAGCCCAACGAGGGGCTCTCTCTCTTGACCCCCAGGCCACGCCCGAGCTGAAACCAGGAGTTGGAAGCTTAAGCAGCTGCGCCATCTAGGCCCCCCTCAAATCTTTAATTTTGATCCTGAGCTTGCCTTTTCTTCTCCCCAGCGGGAGGTGGTTTTTCCCTGGGGCTAAACGCTAAAATAAGGCTGAGAAGGACTTGGTTTTTGACGCCCACTGCCCAGTGGACGGGAGTAGAAGTGGTTGCAACTGGCCCTTGGAGCCTTAAGGAAGGAGCCGTGAGGGCAAAGGAGACCTGGCAGGCGGGCCCGGGCTCTTTCAACTCCATGGGGCTCTTTTGTATCACTGGCACAGGTGCATTTCTTCAACAGTTTCTTCTACGATAAGCTCCGTACCAAGGGTTACGATGGAGTGAAAAGGTGGACCAAAAACGTGAGTTACCTGTTCACACCTACGTGCGTCAGACCTTGCCTAGAAAGGATTAGGGTTCTGTTTTCTAGGACCCCTTCCTCAAGCCTGCTCACTCAGTCTTTCGAATACAGATGGTCTTGTGGGGCGGGGGGGAGGGTGTTACTGATGAAGGCACAAGGATTCAGTATTAAATAAGGACAATTTCTTGCCTTTATGAAGTAAGAGTAAATAAGCAGGTAAAATTTCAGCTGGTGTGGGTGCTCGGTGCTGTGATTAACGTACAAGGGTAACGGAGTAGCACGGGAGGTGGGTCCTTTAGCTCGGGAGGTCTGGGAAGGCCCCTCTGCTGAGACTCGGGTGATGAGGAGGAGGCCGGGTGCAGATCTGGGGAAGAGCGCTCCACGCAGGGGGAATAGCAAGTACACAGGACTCAGAGCGAGAAGGGGCATTCGAGGCACCGAAGGCCTGTGGGGGGTGTCCTGTGTGATTGGAGCACAGTGAGCGGAGGGAGTAGGGGAAGGCATTCGGTCAGAGTTGATCGCCTAAGGATGGGGAAGCTGAGGAGGACGGTGGATCTTACTTTATGTGCCTCGAGAAACCACTGAAAAATTTTAAGGCGCCTGGAAATCCCTCACGTTTTGAACTCCAGTTTCATGCAGATTGGAAGCGGGGCAAGAGTAGAAGCGGACAGGTTAGGAGGGGAGTACGGAAGTCCAGATGAGAAACGTGGGCCAGAGTGCCAAGGGCAGAGGTAGAAGTAGCTTTCTCTAGGATAGGTTTTGCCATTAGAGCTCATAGTACTTCCTGATGGGTTGGGCATCGAGTGAAGAAAAGCTAGGAATTGGGGAGGCCTGGGCTGGTAGTGGAAGTTACCGGGGAGAAGAATTAGGAGGGAGCACGTTTGGTGAGGGGGAAAAAAGGGTTCCTTTCTCCCCTCCAGTTAGTTTCCCTCCCCTGCAGTTGAAAGGCCAGGAAATTTCTACAGTGAGGTGTAGTACTCACTGGCTCCAGCATTCTTCAGTCCCCAGGTTCGGGGCTTACAACTCAGTGAGCTGGCAGCCTGCTTCTCCCAGTAGAGGTGGGGTGATGCCCAGCATGAAGAACTTGGCCTTCTGCATTCTTGTGCTTGAATCCCATCTGTGTCCTTTTACCCATGACCTTCAGCAAGTTGCCTTCCTCTGCCGAGGCGCAGTTACCTCTTGTTCGGCTGATTGTTAACAACTCCTGCATAGGATTGTGTGTTAACCGGCTGACCCTCCACTGGGAAGCGTGCAGTTGTTAGTATACGTAGGTGTTAACTGAGCCCTCATGACACACAGGAGGTACGTGCCCTTTTGGTTTGTTTTAGTCTCTTACGCATTAGAGAACGGAGGTAGAGAGAGTTTACCGCGTAGCTTGCCCATGGTCACAAGCTAGTGAATGGAGAAGCTGGGTGTAAGCCCCGGCGTCTGGCTCCAGAATCCTGAGCCTGGGTTCATAGCACTCAGCCCCGGGACCTTTAAAGATTTTATTTGACACAGAGAGAGAGAGCACAAGTAGGCAGGCAGGTGGGAGGGAGCAGGCTCCCCACCCAGCAGAGAGCCCGATGTGGGGCTTGATCCCAGGACCTTGAGATCACGACCTGAGCCGAAGGCAGAGGCTTCACCCACTGAGCCACCCAGGCGCCCCAACCCTGCTGCCTTTAATGTGTGGAAAGTACCTGGCCATCCTGGGTTCTCCGGTGTGTTTACTGATAACAACCTCCTTCGACCTGCCTTCTTCCTCCCGCTGGAGTCCACATAGGCTGAGCCCTGTCTTACGCTGGAGGGGCTGGGCCTTGTGCTCGGCCACTTGGCTCCTCACCTGCATCTCCACTCTCTAGGACACTCATGGCAACAGGCAGGACTCCCGTGCTGTCTGACCTGACCTTTGGCACCGCCCCCCTTAGGTGGACATCTTCAACAAGGAGCTCCTGCTAATCCCCATCCACCTAGAGGTACATTGGTCCCTCATCTCTGTTGACGTGAGGCGGCGCACCATCACCTATTTCGACTCGCAGCGCACCCTAAACCGCCGCTGCCCTAAGGTTTGAGAGGAAAGGGGGATAGATGGGAAGAACATGGGGAGAAGATCCAGTGGCAAGACATTCTGGGCAGAAGGGCGGGCTTGGGGCCTGGGACTGCCATACGCTGGCTTCAGTTGGGAAACACAGGGCATCACTCCCTTCTTTTTTCTGTCTCTGCAGCATATTGCCAAGTACCTGCAGGCAGAGGCAGTGAAGAAAGACCGGCTGGATTTTCACCAGGGCTGGAAAGGTTATTTCAAAATGGTAAGTGTCTGGGGGGCGCGTGGTTCGGGGTCACGAGAGAGGTGTGATAGGAGACAGAGTTGAAGCCACACACCTAGGGGCCTTCTTTTTATTCTCTAGAATGTGGCCAGGCAGAATAATGACAGTGACTGCGGTGCCTTTGTGTTACAGGTAAGTAGGCAGCAGCTGGGCTAACAGTTGGGGAAGGAGGTGGGGAGACCATCTGGCCTCCGCTATCTGGCTCATGGGCACTTGAGGAGCAGGGACTAACCTTGTGTGTTAGAATGCAGAGATGCGGATGTCGTTGGTCTTCTCGTGGCTTCCCCATCCCACGTTGGGACTGGGTCTCGTCCTTGCTCTCTGGCTCTAATGTAGTTGCCTCCCAGCTTCCAGTGCTCCAACAGGCTTAGAGTCAGGCTCCTCTTGTCTGTGAAACGTGGAAGTTCTTGGAAAGGCCCAGTGAGCTGGATCTGGCTCCGGGAAGCACGTAGCCCAGGTCCTGGCTTGGGGGACTGCTCAGTGGGCAGTTCTCACGGCCTGCTTTGTTAACACCCAGTACTGCAAGCACCTGGCCCTGTCTCAGCCATTCAGCTTCACCCAGCAGGACATGCCCAAACTTCGCCGGCAGATCTACAAGGAGCTGTGTCACTGCAAACTCACTGTGTGAGCCTCGTATCCCAGGCCTCAAGCCCATTCGTCAATGGGCATGGGGACGGGGGACCCTTCCTTCCCGAGAAACTCCAGTCCTCTCTTGCCTCTCCCCCTCCCAGTTCCCTATGGTTTTTCATATTTAAATGTTTTAATTGATTTCTGTATTTTTTTTTTCTTTGAGAGAATACTTGTTAATTTCTGATGTTCAGGGGGTGGCCATGAAACAGCCTCTTTTCCCTCTGCCAGGGAGGAGTTTGGCCTTGTGGCCTGGGTGGGGCGGTCATCCCCCTTCCGCGTGCAGGGGCGGGGGCAGGAAAATCTGTGCTGGGGGCGGTGGGCGGGCAAAGGGAGCGCTGCCTGCCAGATCTTCAAACTTGGTTTTATACATATATATAAACGCCACGGTCCTGCTCTGCTCAATAAAGGATCCTTTGGAGATACGTCGTGCTGGTCTTCCTTCTGGCAGGCTCGGCAGGCCGCCGCCCAGGGGTGCCGAGGCCCCGGGGCCTGCCTTCCGTCGCGGGCTCGGGCAGGGAAGCCGGGGCTGCGGGGGCCGCGCGCGAGCTCGGGGACGGGGGAGCTTCGCGGCAGCGCCCCGCCCGGGGACGGCAGCGCGCCTCCGGTGTCCACCGCCCCCCGCACACCCGCAGCGGCTCGAGGCGGGGTCCGGGCTACCTTTGCGGCAGGAGACGACAAACTAATCGGTGGGTCCGGCGCGCAGCGGCAGCGGAGGCGAAGGGAAGCGGCGGTCTCGAGAGCCCGGAAGTCCCTGGAGGCCGAAGCCTCGCCCCTCGCGCGCGATAGGGCCGGCCAGACCACATGACCTGGGCGCTCTCGCCTCCGCACGTGTAGGGGCGCTGGGCCCCAAGATGGCTGCCAGGCCTCGAGGCCTGACTCCCGTATGTCACTTCCGCACCGGCGAGAAAGGCGGGCCCCACAGCCAATGGGACTGCGGGGCGGGGCCTCGCCTGGATAGGCATTCAGGTTGTCCAATGGTGGCGGCGAGCCGGAGAGCCTGCGAACTAACGTCACGCCGAGTCGCGGAGCGCCGGCGGGCGGGGTCGAGGCGGCCAAGCCAATGCGATGGCTGGGGCGGGGTCGGGCGCTCTATAAGTTGTCGATAGGCGGGCACTCCGCCCTAGTTCCTAAGGATCATGTCTGCCAGTCAGGATTCCCGGTAAGAAACCCTTTTGCAAAAGATCGAGGCTGCTCGCCCCGCCGCTCCCTTCCGAGGGCCCCGCCGGGTGGGGGGTGGGGGCAGCCGGGCCCCGCCGCCCCGGGCCTCCCCCTCCCCCGCCCCGGGGTTACGCGGGACAGCCACGCCGGGAGGCCCGGTCCCGGGGGTCGAGGGGGCAGGGCCGGGGCCTAGCCGGCGAGCGAGGCCCGCCGGGAGGCCGCTCCCCCCACCTCCCTGCCCCCGCAACGCGGCGCGCGAGGCCCCGGCGCCCGAGCGCCAGGCGGGGTCGCGACCCGGCGTGGGGGACGGCGGCGGCCGCCAGCGCGCGTGGCCCGGGCCGGCGGGTCCGGGCGCCTCTCCGGCGGAGGGAGGGCTCGCGCGCGCTCGGGGTCCGGGGGGCTCCGACGGGACCCCTCGCCGGAGCGGGGGGCGCCCGGGTGCTCCGAGCCGGGCGCTCGGTCGCGCGGAGGCCGGGGCGGGGCGGAGGAAGCCGGCCGTTCAGTGTGCTGGTTTTCTTGACGGCCAGGACCGAGCCTGACCCCGAGGAGCGGCCGCGTGAGGCACCGGGAGCCTACCCGGCGCCGGGCGGGCGGGTCCATTTTGCCGCACAAGCCGGGCAATTGGCAAACTGCGGATGGGCAGGTCCACTTTCCTTCGGGGGTGAGCGGCCTGAGGTACGGGAGGGCGACGCCATTTCGCGACGGGGGCGGGCGGGCTGTGGATTGTTCGTGGCGGGGGGAGACGCCGCCGGGTGGTCGAGGGAGCGAGCACATGGCGGCCCGAGGGGCTCCCCTCCCCCAGCCCGCTCGGCTGCTGAGTGTTGTGCAATCTCCCCCTTCGCCCGCTCGGCTGGGGCTCATTGTGCGCGAGGCCGCCACCGCCCGCGGCCTCCCACATCCGGGCACCGCGAGGGGGGGAGCCGGGCTGGAGGGGGCGGGGGAGGGCGCGGGCGGAGTGACGTGGGGGGAAGGGGATGTCCTCCCCTCGCAGCCGGGAGGTGAGGGGCGGGACTTCCGGCGCGCCGGGGCCGCCGGGGGCGGGGGGCAGGCGCACGCGCTCGGGCTCGGAGCGACCCGGGCCGGACACGTGGGACCGGCGGCGCGGACCCCCTCCGGGCCCGGAGCGCGGCGGCGATATGACGCGGTGGAGGAAGGGCCGTGGCCCCGGGGAGCTGGCGGGGTCGGCGCGGGAGTGGAGGCCGACGGGCGTGGTGCGGGCCAGCCGGCCGCGGGAGGGCTTCTACGCGTCTCAGGGGGCTTCTGCCTTCCACCCGCAGATCCAGAGACAATGGCCCCGATGGGATGGAGCCCGAAGGCGTCATCGAGGTGAGCTTGGGACTCCTGCGCCACTTCCCTCGCTTCTGGGAAAGACGACCTCCAACAGTGTCCCCTGGTCTTAGGAGCGTGGATGTCCCCCTCCCGAGTAGACCTGCCCCGCTCCCGCCCCGTCTCCTGTCCGGGGATCCTGTCTTCTGCACGGTCCGCTCTCTGGTTCCCAAGCGGACTGGCGCCTTCCCGGGATTTCCCGGGCCTTGTGTCCGGGACCCACCTGACCTCCCCGGCGGGAGGAGAGGCGGGGCTTGTGAACTCTGAGTGCGGACAAGATCTGCTCCTCCGCGCTGGAACATAGCGTGGTCTCTCTGCCACTGGAAACTGTGTGTGTCCTGCAGAGCAACTGGAATGAGATCGTTGACAGCTTTGACGATATGAACCTCTCTGAGTCCCTTCTCCGTGGCATCTACGCCTACGGTTTTGAGAAGCCTTCTGCCATCCAGCAGCGAGCCATTCTTCCTTGTATCAAGGGTAAGGGCGCTCGGCCCCGCACAAGTTCTGGACTGTCCCTGACCTGGGTAGAGTGGCACCTGGTTGGTGGTGCTTGTCTCATATCAGTCAGGGGCAGAGCAACTCCTTGTTTATCCCAGCGTGGCTTTTGCTTTGTGCCCATGTCTGGTTCATGCCCTGGACACACGCGGATTGCTGGTGTAATCTCAGGTGGCGTTTCAGGCAGCTCCTAATTGCTGTTTGTACCTGTGTTTCTAGGCCAGTTCTGTGGGGTACTGGGTTGGGGTCTGCTCTAGTTCACGCTGGTCCGCGTGGGCGCTGCACTGGGATGGGGTGAAGTCTGCCAAGGACTTCATGCTCGCCCCGTAGCTCTGTCGGGTGCTCGCTGATGGAGCAGAGCCTGTAAAGGTCTCGACTTCAGAAGTACGTGTTCAAGTCCAATTCCTGCTGCTCTGTTTAGGTTATGATGTGATCGCTCAAGCCCAATCTGGGACTGGGAAAACAGCCACTTTCGCCATATCGATTCTGCAACAGATTGAATTGGATCTAAAGGCTACACAGGCCTTGGTCCTGGCGCCCACTAGAGAGCTGGCCCAGCAGGTGAGCATGTCCCTTCTTCCTCCCCCCCCCCCCCCCGGGCTGCTTTAGGAGTGATGACCATCATCAGAGAAGTGGGAGAGGTGGGCCCCCCCAGATCACCGCTCATAGAAGTGAAGCACAGGCTGGGGGAGGGCGACTAAAGGGGCCAGCGCGTGAGGTAAGAAAATAAGCCGAGGGCTTTGGGATACCTGGAGGCTCTTAAGGCTAATTACAAGCCTTTTCTTACCCAAACACAGTAAGCATTGTCTTCTCCACCCATTTCCTGAGTCAAACGAAAAGGTTGTGAGGTGGAGCCTGGCCGGCCGGGCCGGTTTAGTGGCTGTTAGATGGGCAAAGCTCCTGGCGGTGGACAGAGACAGCTCCGCGCGGCCGTGCTCTCCCACCAGCTGGGGGCAGAGCGGGTGCACAGCCCTTTGTGCAGCCTAGCTAGATGCCAGCAGTGGCCAGAGTTGTTTCCTGCCTGGGGCATATAAAACCTTAGTGGTAAGACTGTTTTTCCGGCTCTTGGAGGACAGGGGGTCAGAAACGGTCATCTCTTCGGTAGGGAAGTTATGTGGAGAAGGCAGATGATTTTATGCTGACGGAACAAAGGTAAGGTACTGCAAGCTAGGGAGGGTTCTAGAAAAACTCCAGAAGGTCTTCCCGTGCGTGCAGAAGGCGCTTGTCTAGAGACTACACATGCCCCCAGCACAGGTCGTGTGGCCGGAGTTCGGTAGGACGCAGGTGGATGATCTTCTGTTCCTAAGACTGGTGGCCCTGAGACCTGACAAAACGGGTCACTGGTGGTCTAGGAAAGCGGTCACTGTGAATCCTTGTGCTTGTAGGAGCCAGACGCAGCTCAGACCCCGAGCCTGCCGCTTACGAGCAGCGTGATCTTAAATGAAGCGTCTGCCCATTCCTTGCCTGAACAGTGAGTTCAGTGGCCCCCATCTGAGTTGCAGAGCATTTAAGTCCGAACCGTGTCCCGTGGGGCCTGGCACAGCTCACGTCCGGGTGCTTGTTTCTCCGAGTCTAGATACAGAAGGTAGTCATGGCGCTGGGAGACTACATGGGCGCCTCCTGCCACGCCTGCATCGGGGGGACCAACGTGCGCGCTGAGGTCCAGAAGCTGCAGATGGAGGCGCCGCACATCATCGTGGGCACCCCGGGCCGGGTGTTCGACATGCTGAACCGCAGATACCTGTGTGAGTCCCGCCCCCCGTCCCCCCTGCGCCGGGCTGCGCTGCTCTGTGATGAGCCCATGCGTGTCATCTGAGCCTGCTTCCCGTCTGAGCCTGGGGGAGCGTTCTGCTTCCCGGGGCTGCTGTCTGGCTGGCTGGGCGAGGGAGTCGCGGGCAGAGGATCAACCGTCGTCTTCTGAGAGCAGACCTCTTGTCCCTTTCCTGTAATTCATCGGGAGATGGAAGTCACCTCTCGTCCCCTAATGCCGGGCTGCTGGTGTTTTCTCTCCGTAGCTCCCAAGTACATCAAGATGTTTGTACTGGACGAAGCCGATGAGATGCTGAGCCGCGGCTTCAAGGACCAGATCTATGACATATTCCAGAAGCTCAACAGCAACACCCAGGTGAGCGGCTGCTGTCCGAGCTCCTGCCGCAGAGGCGAGGCTGCCTTTGCACGTGGTGGCTTGGGGGAGCGGCAGACAGGTGCCATCGAGAACGCCGGGGTCTCCCCTCTAGCCTTCTTAGGCACCGGCTTCCGTTGCAGGTGGTCCGCGGGAAGGGGGGCCAGTGTCGTGGAGGGTCCCCCACCCCGAGGCTGCTGTTTCGTGTCAGGTGGTTTTGCTGTCCGCCACGATGCCTTCCGACGTGCTCGAGGTGACCAAGAAGTTCATGAGGGACCCCATCCGGATCCTGGTCAAGAAGGAGGAGCTGACCCTGGAGGGGATCCGCCAGTTCTACATCAACGTGGAGCGAGAGGTGGGGCGCGGGGCAGGAGGCGGGCCGGCGGGGTGCGGTTGGGTATAGCCCCTGACTGGTCTCCCCTCCCCTTCCCAGGAGTGGAAGCTGGACACGCTGTGCGACTTGTACGAGACCCTGACCATCACGCAGGCGGTCATATTCATCAACACCCGGAGGAAGGTAGACTGGCTCACTGAGAAGATGCACGCCCGGGACTTCACCGTGTCCGCCATGGTGCGTGCCCCTGCCGCGCCCGCGCCTCACAGCTAGCCGCGCCCGCACGCCCATGACAAGTCCTCCCCTCTGTTCCCGCCCTAGCATGGAGACATGGACCAGAAGGAACGAGACGTCATCATGAGGGAGTTCCGCTCGGGCTCCAGCAGAGTGCTGATCACCACCGACTTGCTGGTGAGTGGGGGCGCCGCCGGGCGGGCGGAAGAAGGGCAAGTCCAAGCTGATTCCCTCTCCAGGGGGCCCACCCGTGCCCCTCTTCCGGAAAGTAGCAACTTGGAAGACGATCTGGCATGCCTGAGGCCGCTCGGGGACAGGGCACATCTGTTTCCGTTGCCTGCCTTCGGCTGCCTACACTCGCTCCGGTTCCTCTGGCTCCATGGTCCCGGCCTGGCGCTGGCATGTGCTGACATGTGCTCTCCTCTGACCTAGGCCAGAGGCATCGATGTGCAGCAGGTTTCTTTAGTCATCAACTATGACCTTCCCACCAACAGGGAAAACTACATCCACAGGTAAGCGTAGATCCCGAATGTTCCCGCAGCTTCCCCTGAGCTAAAAGTTCTTTCCTCCTCCCTTTCGTTACCGTCCCTCATGCTGAGATGTCCTTGTTCCCACCAGAATCGGTCGTGGTGGACGATTTGGCCGTAAGGGTGTGGCTATTAACATGGTGACGGAAGAAGACAAGAGGACTCTTCGAGACATCGAGACCTTCTACAACACCTCCATTGAGGAGATGCCCCTCAATGTCGCTGACCTCATTTGAGGGGCTGTCCTGCGTCGAGGCCCACCCAGGGCTCAGTCTGGGGGCTGAAGAGGAGCAGGAGGGGGGAGGGAAGGGAGCCAAGGGATGGACATCTTGTCATTTTTTTCTTTTTTTTTTTTTCTTTGAATAAATGTCACTTTTTGAGGCAAAAGAAGGAACCGTGAACATTTTAGACCCCCTTTTCTTTGGGGCAGGCTCTTGCTCCAGGCGCCGTCTCTTCTCCCGGAAACACTAATCCGAAACCTAGTCAACCTCCGAACCCCAGAGGCTCTCCCCCACCCCAGCTGAATGCCTCTGGGGATCCAAGGGGCCACAGTGTCACTCAGCCTCATTGGCTGGACCAAATCTGGAGAATCCCTGAGTTAAATGACCCAGGGGATTGTCCCCAGGTGGGGGGAGCAGGGGAGGAAAAATGGTAGCCATTTTTACATTGTTTTGTATAGTATTTATTGATTCAGGAGACAAAACACAAAATTCTGAATAAAAGGACTTGCAAACTGCCTGTCTGGGCTTCTCGTTTCTTGCCTCCCCTTCCTTCCCACCTGTTCCCGGCTGTGCCCCCCACCTCCCAGTCAGCAGTCCTCGTCCTTCCAAGTTGCCCTCCGAGTGCTCTTTTCCCCACCTCCCTTCTGACCAGAAAGTGGTCCCATTCACTGGCTGTGACTGTGCCCTGTAACCGGCTGGCCGCCAGCAGCATCATATGCACCTCACGTGTCTCAGCCGAGAGGAAGTGACAATAGAAACCTTTTCCAGGGGCGCCTGGGTGGCTCAGTGGGTTGAGCCTCTGCCCTCCGCTCAGGTCACCATCCCAGGGGCCTGGGCTCAGCGGGGGTCGGTTTCCCCCTCCCTCTGCCTGCCTGTGATCTGAATTAAAATAGTCAAAAAAAAAACACCAACTACCCTTTCCCAACCCCTTGAACACCCCAGTTCGGGGGAACATTGGGGGATGTTTCCCCACTGGTTTTGTAAGCCCTTGGGACCTCTGGCAGATCCCTGAGGAACAGCTGCCCCCAGATTCCCATCTATGGGTGACCTTTCTGAAGGCTGGTGGCGCCCACTTGGGAAGCCAGGGCAGCCCCCTCATTCAATGACAAAGGTCAGTGACTCAGGGATCCGTGGCTGGGGCTGAGGTGCCTGAGTCAAGCCGGGGGCGGGCTGCCGGCGTTACAGGAAGTCAGAACCCTAATTCCTCCTTTTCCAGGCAGAGGCAGAGGCAGAGGGCTAGGGTTGAGCAAGCAGCGGGGACGGACGAACCCGACCCGGACTGACCGGGGAAGGCCCGTCTGTCATGAGGCTCGCTGTGCTATTCCTGGGGGCCTTGGGGCTGCTGGCAGGTAAGGAGAGGCCCGAGGGGAGGGGGCCCCGGGAGGAGCGGGCCCGCGTGCTGCTGACCAGTCTTTCTCTGCTCAAAGCCCAGGGGACAGGGAATGACTGTCCTCATAAGAAGTCGGCCACTCTGCTGCCGTCCTTCACGGTGACCCCGACGGCCACAGAAAGCACAGCAAGCCCTGGGACCACGAGCCACAGAACCACCACCGCAGGCACCACCAGCCACGAGCCCACGACAGCCACTCACAAGCCCCCGACCACCCCCAGCCACGGAAACACCACGGTTCACCCGACGATGAGCAACAGCACCGCCACCAGCCCAAACGCCTCCACGAGCTCCCCCCACCCAGGGCCACCGCCGCCACCCCCGCCGCCCAGTCCCTGCCCAGGGCCCCAGGAGGCCATAGGAGACTACACTTGGACTGATGGCTCCAAGCCCTGCGTCCGGCTCCAAGCCCAGATTCAGATTGCAGTCGTGTACCCAACCCAGGGCGGAGGAGAGGTAACGCCGAGAGACGGCGGAGGACCAGAGGGGCAGGGGCGCCAGGCCGCCGGCTGCGGGGCAGAAGGGGACATGCGGGGTGGGCACGCAGAGGACAGGGGGCCTGGACAGTGCGACTGTGTTCTCCAGCACTCTCACTTTAACTTCGGCAGGCCTGGGGCATCTCGGTCCTGAACCCCAACAAGACCAAGCCCCAGGGGCGCTGTGCGGGCGCCCACCCCCGTCTGCTGCTCTCGTTCCCCTCTGGACAGCTCAGCTTGGGATTCGAGCAGGTACCCTGCTCCCCGCCCCCGCGTGCCCTCCTCCCCGCCAGCCCTTGCTGCGCTCCTGACTCGGGACCGGGGCTGCCGCTGTCCCGGCCGCCCTGAGCCTTCCTGGTCACCTCCCCAGGACCTACCGCAGGGCGCCACCTACCTGAGCTCCGCGGCTCTGGAGTACAACGTGTCCTTCCCACGGGCAGCGCGTGAGTAACCCGCCCCCTTGCCGTGGGCCCTGGAAGTCCAGGCTCCTGAAGGGACGGGGGACGGGGACAGGGACAGAGAGCTGACCCTTCCTCGCTCTTCCAGAGTGGACCTTCTCGGGTCAGAATTCATCCCTTCGAGCTCTCCAAGCGCCCCTGGGCCACAGCTTGAGCTGCAGAAACGCGAGCGTCGCCCTGGCGCCGGCTCTACGCCTCGACCTGCTGGGGCTGAAGCTGCAGGCTGCTAGGCTGCCTCCCTCAGGAGCCTTTGGGCCAAGTGAGACCCCTCCCTTCCCCCTCGGATAGCCCCCCTGCCCTGGGCCCAGAACCCTCCTTCCTACACCTCTAACTTCCCTTCCTCTCCCAGGCCTGCCTCGGCTCGAAGGCAACCGTCCCACTTCCTCTGCAAGACTCTGACCTCCTCCCCTTTTGTCTGGGGCCCAGAGTCTTCTAGGGGAGCTCCGCGCCAACCTCCTACTTGCCAGCGTGCCCCCCGCGGCCTCCTCCCTCCTGGGCCTGGCCTCCACCGTGATTCCTGCCCACCCTCCCTCTCTGCCAGGTTTTTCCTGTCCCAGTGACCAGTTCAACCTGCTGCCCCTTATCATCGGCTTGGTCGCGCTCGGCCTCCTCGCCCTGGTGCTGGTTACATTCTGCATCCTTCGGAGACGCCCACCCTCCTACCAGGCCCTCTGAGGATCTGTCCCAACACCAGAGGACACCACGGGGCCCGCCGTTCTCCCCACTCACCCGACCCAGAAACATAAGTTATCTTCCCTCTTCAACTTCAAGGTTGCGAACAAAAGCAGAGCTAGTGCCACGCGGAGGGATGGAGGGAACGGAGGGAACAGATGTTCATTAGATGTGACCTGTTTCTCCTCTCCCAGCCCCAGAATAATAAAAAACCTGCTCGAGCCTCTGTCCTCGGTTTCCCCTTTCTTGTCAGGATTAAAAGCCGCCAAGGATCGCTCACACGCCTTTCTGCACCATCTAGGGCTGAGGCTCAGGCAGCCTATCAGGTCACGAGTGACCACGTGCCCCCTATGGGTTCAGCCCCCAAAGCCTTGCATGGCTGGTGTCGCATCCGCCTGGCCCCCCTTTCTCCTCTCTCTGGGGCCTGCCCTCCAAACCAGTTTTGCAGTCACAGGTGAAGCAGGAAGCAAGGCCAATGAGCGTGGGTGGGAAGGTCACACCTGGGTCATTTCCTTTCCAGGGGCTGTGTGGGGCCTCCTTAGCAACAAGAACGCCCTGCGCTGCCCACCGTGGTGGGGGGAGGGTTGCAGACGCCGACCAAAGCCTCCCCGCACCAGGGATGCTCCTACCCCAGCTGCGGCAGCAGCCGGTACTCCGACCTGCACCCACAATCACCCTGGCCGCTCCCCTAGTAACAACAGCTCCAGCCGGGGCCCGCACCCCCAGCCCCGCGCGGTGTACCTTGTGGGAGCGGGTGGCCGCGCCAGGCCGGTTGCCCCACTTCACAGGAGCCCACGGTGCAATGGCCGGGGGGCCAGGATCGGGCCCTTCCAGCGGCAGAGCCCCTGTAAGGCCGGAGCCCCGTCCCACTGCGAGCAGCCCCACCACCGCGCCCGCGGACATCCCGGAGGACCTTGCCGACCGTGCCAAGAACGGCCACTCGACAGCGTGGTCTCTGCGGCCGGCCCTCCCCCAGGATGGCTGGGACTGGCGCGGCGGGCGGAGGGCATCGCTCCGCGGGGCTGGGGGGTCGTCCACGCTGGCCTTTCCCAAGGGGCGCTGCTGGGCCCGGGGCCTCGATGGCGCGCTCGCTCGGCACGCGGCCGCGGAGGGCGCTGGGGTCGGCGGGGTGGGAGGGAACCCTGGGGCCCCGGGGCGCGCCTCCCTCCCCCGCTGCTCCTCTTCTGCCTCACGGTCCCGGCCCAGCAGCTGCGGGCGCACCCGACCGCCACAGGCCCCGGGCGAGCCGGGGGAGCTGGAACACGGGCCTGGGCGCAGCTCGGCGCCTCAGGGGGGCTGCCTGCCGCAGGCCGTCCTGCTCCCGCCTGCACCCCTCCCTCTGGAGACGCCGAGACCACAGGAGGCGGGGAGCCACGGCGCCCCCACCCAACGCCCTTCGGGAGACTCCTGTGACTTCTCTCTCAACTTCGAACAACGCGGAGTGGGCCGGGGACGGACAAGATGGCGCCACACAGCAGGCGCGGAGAAAGGCGGGAGGCTCCGTGTTGCCTCCGAACTGGAAGCGTAAACAAAGGCGCGATAGGTGGAACTGCGCAGGCGCACAGCCCGAGCACGCCGTAAAATTCGAACAGGGAGAGTGCGTCCGAAACGTGGTCTCTCGGCGAGACCTATTTCACGCTGCTGAAGGTGGGGGAGGGCGTAAGAAAGAGCGGGGAACAGGGAGGGCGGAGGCCCAGAGCGCGCATGCGCAGCGTCGCTCAATGGCGGCCCGGAGAGACGGGCGGAAGCTAGTTTTGCAACATGGCGGCCGAGGCAGACGGCCCGCTCAAACGGGCGCTGGTACCTCTTCTCTTACCTGAGGAATGCTACGACCAAATTTTCGTCCACTGGGACTTGCTTCACGGTGAGCTTTAATCGGCATCCTATCAAAGCCCTGCTCGAGCGCCCTCGGCCATCAGTGGCGCGGGACTGCGGCCCAGGCGGCGGCCTGCCCGGCCAGGCTGAGCCGGGCGGAAGTCCCTGCGGCGGGGGCGGAAGTGGCTCGGCCTCCATAGACGGGGGCTCGCCCTGGAGGGGCGGGACGCGGCCGCGAGGGCTCGGCGGGCGGCGGCGGCGGCGACGGCAGTGGCAGTGCTCCTTTATGAGAGCGAGAGATGGGAAGACCCGAATTGCACGAACCAGACTCACAGCCGGACTATATACCGTCCCGGTCGCCAGTCGATCGATAGGATGCCGGGGTCCTGGGATGGAGCCCCGCGCCGGGGAGCGAGCTTCTCGCCCTCCGCCTGCCGCTTCCCCTGCTTTCTCTTTAAAGAGATGAAAAGAGATGAGTAGACCTTGAGCAGCTGGCACTTGCTTCAAGGCCTCTGAGGAATCTAGGCTCCAGGGGCGCCTCTAACCCTCCACGTTTGCTCATGGCCTGAGCCTGGGGTGATCCTGCAGTGCTCCGTCTGCGAGACGGGTCCCCACGAAGCCCACTGCAGACGTCAGTTCCCGTGGGAGACCGGCCCAGCCTGCCCTTGTCCCTTCCTGGTCCCCCACTGTGTGCTCCTGGGACCCGCCCGGGTTGAGCTCCTTGGGCTAGAGAAGGTGTGGGCCCGGGCCTACCCGAAGGGTAACGTGAGGTCCTTGAGCGGGGGGCCAGGGACAAAGGGTTCAGGAATGAGTGGGTCGGGAGACCTGTCCTTGCACTGGGAAGACAACTGGAGTGGATGGCCTGGGTTGCCCAGATGAGGCGAATGAAGGATCTGAGGACTCCTGGGCATTGCTCAGCTTTGCACAGGGAAGTGATGGAGACCCTTGGAAGTCACACCAAGAAGTTATTTTCTCCCACATTTTTATTTGACAGCACGCGCATACAAGCAGGGGGAGCCACAGGGAGACGAAAAGGGAGAAGCAGGGAGACCGACGTGGGGCTCGATCCCAGGACCCCGGGATCATGACTTGAGCCAAAAGGCAGACGCTTAGCGGACTGAGCCACCCAGGTGCCCCCACACCAAGCAGTTTAAATGTAATCCGCACGGTAAAGCCTGTTATGGAGAAGTCAGCTGACAGTGATAGGATTTGGAGCAGGAGGCCCAGGCCTTTTGCACCCGCCACCAGACAGCCCCAGGCTTCCGTGTGTGGCTTTGTCCAGGTCTTATGGAGCCCCAGGCTTCCGTGTGCGGCTTTGTCCAGGTCTTATGGAGCCCCAGGCTTCCGTGTGTGGCTTTGTCCAGGTCTTATGGAGCCCCAGGCTTCCGTGTGCGGCTTTGTCCAGGTCTTATGGAGCGGTGGCAACCCACCGCAGCGTGAAGAGCCTTTAGCCCTGGGCTGGGTTCGAGAGGCGTCCGTTCTGTTTACTCCTTTTTCTCTTCTCAGTCCCCTGCCTCAAGATCCTGCTCAGCAAAGGCCTGGGTCTGGGCATTGTGGCTGGGTCACTGCTGGGTACGTACCTTGTACCTTATCTTCTTTCCCTGCTGTCGGGTGGAGAGCTGAGGTGCCAGAAACTGGGTGGGTCCCTTAACAGGAAGTGGAGGTCCAGGCTTCCCAGCCTGCTCCCTGGCTGGGGTGGGATGCTCCCGAGGGGGGCACACTCCTCATCCCTGCCCTTCTCTTCCTGTCTCTAGTAAAACTGCCACAGGTGTTTAAGATCCTGAGAGCCAAGAGCGCCGAAGGGTTGAGCCTTCAGTCAGTAATGCTAGAACTAGTGGCCCTGACGGGGACCATGGTCTACAGCATCACCAACAACTTCCCATTCAGGTGAGGGAGCCCACCCTTGATCCCCAAGGGTGAATGTCCGCGCGCATGCCTGGTGGGGGGTAGGGCGAGGCAGGTAAAAGGGTGGCAAAACTTAAGCCCTTCTGGAAATCTGGCCGTCTTCTGTGGTCGTGAGGGAGAGCATGCCATGGATGGCTCGGACCTAGACGGAGCCTGCCGGGCAGGGGCTGAAGGACGGGAGTCATCAGCGAACTGTGGCCCCAGGTTGCCGGGCCGTGGAGGCTCTCCCTGCCTCTTCCCAGGCCCGCCTTTCTTCCTTCCAACTCTTGACTCTGCAGCTCTTGGGGTGAAGCCCTGTTCCTGATGCTCCAGACCGTCACCATCTGCTTCCTGGTCCTGCACTACAGAGGACAGACCGTGAAAGGTGCTGGGGATCTAGCCGAGAGCAGGCTGTGGCTCTTGCGGGCCCTGTCGGACACTCCGGCCTGGGGAAGCCCGGGCACTGGAGAGGCTCAGCAGGACTTCTTACCTCCCTGACCCCCAGGTGTCACCTTCCTGGCGAGTTACGTGCTGCTGCTGCTTCTGCTGCTGTCCCCGCTGACGCCCCTGGCCCTCATCACCCTGCTCCAGGCCTCCAACATGCCTGCGGTGGTCGTGGGGAGGGTGAGGACTGGGAGCAAAGGAAGGGTGCTGGGTGGGGGCCCCACGTGTGGGGGTGGTCGGCGGCTCTGTGACGGACACGAGAATTCAGGTGACAGAACAAAGGCTCTCACCGTCTCCCCCAGCTGCTCCAGGCGGCCACGAACTACAGGAACGGACACACGGGCCAGCTCTCAGCCGTCACTGTCTTTCTGCTGTTTGCGGGGTCCTTGGCCAGAATCTTCACCTCCATTCAGGTGAGTGCCTCTTCTGCCCTCCAGGGGGCACTAGAGCCCTGCCCTTGTGCAGCCGGCGACTTGAAGCTGCTCCTTCTCTGAACACTTTCTGGGTCCCTGGCGGTCTCGCAGGAGACGGGAGACCCCCTCATGGCTGGAACCTTCGTGGTCTCTTCTCTCTGCAACGGCCTCATCGCTGGCCAGCTCCTCTTCTACTGGAACGCAAAGGCCCCCCCCAGGAAGAAAGAGCAATAGAGCGGGGCTGGCTCCTGGAGCGCGTTCCGGGTCTCTTCCCGTTGTCCCCCCAACCTCGGGGTCGCTCCCATCTGGATCCAGCCTGCTGGTGGGACCTCTCCTCATTCTTCATTCCCCTCCAGCTGTGACAGCCTTGAGCCAGGGTTTTAGTGGGAATGCGTATCCTCAGAAGGGATGGGGTAGGGATTTTCGGGCAGACACTTTGCACGGCCCTGTGCGTGTACTATTAGCCCATTTAATTGTTCGCACAGTCCTCCAGCTATTTAGGTATCTCTGGGGCCCAAGTCAGCCCTGCGCTCCCCACTTCCCTGTGGCCCTAGAGGGCAGAGCCTGCCCATGGAAGCAACTGGGGGCCTGGGGCTGCCTCCCTCCTCCGGCCAGGTTGGGACGGCCTCCAGGACCCCAGTGCTGGCTGGGGGTGGGGCGGGGGGATGGAGAGTGACTCAGGCAGGGCCGCAGGGTGGGGTGAGGCGGTTCCTGCTCTGGCAGGTCCAGGCGGAAGGGAGCGGAGACTGCTGGTTCCTGCTGCAGTTGGGGGGG
>RCUC01041686.1:0-12648 GCA_003697995.1 Taxidea taxus jeffersonii | reverse complement strand
CCACTGACCTCTCTCTGCCTGCCACTCTGCCTACTTGTGATCTCTGTCAAATAAATAAATAAAATCTTTAAAAAAAATATTCACAAACATCTCCCTGGGTTTTCCAAATATTGTCACAGAGGAGCTGAGAAATTGGCCCAAAGTCACTATAGATATTATATCTCTAGAACCTTCAGAATTTCTGTTGAAAAGCCTGATAGACTAAACAATTTAAATGCTCAAATAGCATTCTCTAGGAGTCTGAGCTCCCCAACTACCCACTGAAAAAAGCAACGGCAAAAATGGATAAAATTTACGAGGAATCTGAAGTTGTCATGTGAGACCCATCTTGAGATCTCTCTTGGAGGGACTCAGACCTTAATCTTCAGCTCCAACAAATGACCATGAATTAATTATAATAAAATTCCATTACAAAGAACATACTCTATAGCCCTGTGCCTATTCTCATCATATCTGACCTATAATACAGTAGTTCTCCCCCCTTATCTGTGGATGATACATTCTAAGACCCCCAGTGGATGCCTGAAATTGCAGATAGTACAAACCCTATACATACTATGTTTTTCCCTACACATACATACCCATGATAGTTTAATATATAAATTAAACATGGCAAGAGATTAACCACAATAACTAATAATAAAACAGAACAATTATACCAACATACTGTAATAAAAGTTATGTGAATGTGATCTTTCTCTCTCTCTCTCTCAAAATATTGTATTGTATTCACCTGTTTTCTTTTGGATGAAGTGAGGTGGAAAAATGCCTGCTTGATGAGATGCAGTGAGGTTAATGACCTAGACATTGGGACCCAGTGTTAGTCTACTATTGACCTTATCATCTGCTTCTGAATGGAGGCTGACTTCAAGTAGCTGAAACCACGGAAAACAAAACATTGCACAGGACGGGGGAGGGGTAATCACTGTAGAAATTTGCTTTGTGTCTTCAACCAAGGATTTGCCAACATTTTACAAATATTCAGTCATCTTTCTTTCTGAATTAGACTTCTAGAATTTTGATTCATCAGCTTTTGCTTTAATTTACTGAGACCGATGTGGAAAGCATTTAAAAAAAAAAACAAAAAGCAAAACCCAAACTAAAATCTCTCTGAATTCATTTGCTTGTGTCCAGAGTCATTGCTCCATTCCAAATTAGTATTCTTCAAATTTAACAACCCACATCCATTCCAAATTAGTATTCTTCAAATTTAACAACCCACATCCAATTCTCTTTCTGCTTAGGTTTTTATATGTATATAATGAATCCACTTTTCTTCTTGTTTCCAGGCAACAATGATTTTAGCTGTAGTTTTGGTTTTAGAGAATTCCACTTTTTAAAAATCGAATAGTAAAAGCCACATTAAAATTGAATATTTTCCTCACATAAAAGCTAAAACTTTGTGCCTTTACTCTGCGTCTGTGGGTCTTGCGCAATCCTGACTTCCATCTACTTAAAACTTGGGCAGACCTAAGAATCAGTATTCAGAGGCCTTTTATTAGGAGGGACCAATGGTTTAATTTAATGTATTCAGAAATATCAAGTTAGACTTTGTGGGAAGGAATGACTTCTGAGAATGTGTGAGTTTATGACATGGGTAGGCATCTCAGAGGCCATTTTTCTGAGTCTATAGAAATAAAAGATAGACTATCTGGGATAGAAAGCAGTTCTGAATTAAGCTGTTGGTAACATTTGATTCAATACTTTTCCAAGGAGGGCTTAACACATCCTGTCTGTTCATATACAAAGCTGTGTCAGAGTGCCCAAATAAGTCAAAGTCTGTAATGTGTAACTGTAAGCAAGAAGTTGACTTCTTGATTGATTTTACTTGAATGTGAACGGAATTACCCCTGTATCCTCCCTTGGGTCTCTTTAAGCTCTTGCTTAACGTCATTGAAATTCCCTACATTTCAATAGGTGAAGTTAAGTTTTAGATTTTGACAGTGATTTCACCATAGCTCGATTAGGAAAGTGGTTTCAACATTCTTCAGAGGTTTATCCAGTTGAAAGGTATTTCTTCTTATAACTAGCACCATAAAGCTAGGGCATCGCTAAACACAGACTGTGGAGCTAGTCTCTCCTCATTGGCTCTTGGAGCTTCGTTTGTGCTTATGGCTTAGGACCTAAGTCTGCCATGGCTTGGCCTGCATGCCAAATACTCCAGCTCTCAATGTAATCCCCAGTGACATAAAGACAAGGATTTAGGTTCTGAGGAATTCTGAGAAGCACAGAGCTGTACTGATTAGAGTTAAGCCCGGTTCTTTAATTCTGTAGCCTGGAGAGGTATGTATCACAGCACTGACATTGTGTTAATGTGGCTATTCCTCAGCACTTTTTATGAGCCTTTTGAGTCTTCTCTTGGGCAGGAAAATCCGTGCTCCACCCGAAGATTTCAAATAACTCTGCAAAGCCGGTATTCAATCAAATGTTACTCGGAATAGAGGTACCAGCAGACTTGGGCTGTGATGATGTACTTACCATCCTTGGTTCTCTTTAGTTGTGTAACTGAAAGGATCAAACAAGAAAGTTTAGAGCCCTACGGCCATAAAGATTTTATTTTGAAATGTTGGATTTGGGAATGTTTATGTTCATTAATACTGATGAAAATTTCTTTGTCTCCTTGAAAAGTTTCTTAAATACTTTGGAAGTTGCTCATTTGTAGTAGTGATTGCACTTCTATAACATAATCAGGCATTAGTGCTGCCTTTTTTCCTTTGGTTTTCTTGAAAAAAATCTGCTAACACCTGGCTTTCTGCCCTGGTTCCTCGTCACATCATCTCATGTAACTTGTTCTTTTCGCTCCCCGCCTTCCAAACTATGGTTACACAACACAGCCTTGGCCAGATTTCCTTTTTCTTTCTTTCTTTCTTTTTTTTAATATATCTTGAAGCTGACTCAGTTTTATTTAATTTACTGGGGCAAATGCCATGGACACATTTCCAAGAAAGGAAGAGATACGGTGTAAAAGGGCTAGAAGAACAAGCAGAGAGAAATGACTTCAGAGTTGCAGGCATTTGGGGGATTTTTACATGACTCCTTCACCACTTGGCAGGAATCAGTGTTGTGAGATGGCAGACATTTCTGTCGTCTTCCACTGGGTTTTAATGAGTAACAACAGCTAATATTTATTGACGGATACCAGGCATGGAGTTAAGTGCTTTTTATAGACATTCCAGTTTGGTCGTCACCACTTTAATGGCCCCACAGTCTTGCAATTGTCTGACTAAATTGCCTTTTCTTTTCACAAGGAACCAGGAGGCTTAATTGTCTATAAACTTATAGTGGCTTCCTTTCCCCTATAGGGAAGGCAGTGGTGCTTCCTTGGGCAGGTTGACTGGTTGGGATGTTCCATCAGTTTCCTTTGCTAATAAATGTGTGCTTCTGTGGTGAAATCCTCTCAGTCCTTCATTGCTACCCTTACCCTAGATTGCTCAAGATGGAAGTCCTGTTTTTCTTTCCTTACGCTCTTCCTCACAGGTTTATGCTTCACTGAAGAAATGCTATTGTGAATTAGTAGGAAAAGAGAAATACATCCCAAACCTCAACTGTACCCATTTATTCTCAGGAGATAATCTTGCCTCCTCTTTCAATGAGAAAATAGAGGTCATTCAGTGGAAAATCTCATACTATTTTTCTTCTCCTCAAAAGTCATCTTAATCTTTTTTTTATGATTTTATTTATTTATTAGAGAGAGAGAGAAAGACAGAGTGAGCATGGGGGGAGGGGCAGAGGGAGAAGCAGACTCTCTGCTGAGCAGGGAGCTTGACACAGAGCTCAATCTCAGGACCCTGAGATCATGACTTGAGCTGAAGGCAGACCCTTAACCAACTGAGCCACCCCGGCGTCCCCCCCCGCCTCTTAATTTTAACTCATTCTGATTTCCTCTGCTCATCTCAGATGAGAGAGCATTCCTCGTATTAGAAGAGGTAAGCCCTCTCTCTGTGCTCTGGAACCCATACATCTGACCCTGTACCATCACCTGGCTTCCTTCTCTCACACACCATCCAGCAATTTGCACCCACAGGGGTGAGGAAAGCCAGAGCATAATTAGGTCCTGGGTCCTGTGTTGGATGAGCTGTGACTTCTTCCCTGGGGCTCAGATTCTAAGAATACCTTCCCTCAGCTCTACCTCCCTTTCATTCTCCTCTTCTTTTGCTCAGCCAAACTTCAAGAGTGAGAGAGAATTCAATCACTCTGGCTCTGCTTTCTTCATGCCATCCCATGCCTCTATCCGTCGCCTGGCTTCTGTTTCCACTGTGCCACTGGAGAGCTGTCAGAGGACCCAGGGCAGAACTGATAAAGCTGTCGGGTGATGTCTTTGTGGCTTTTGCTTTTCCAGTCTTACTTGTTCTCATTCTAGTACTTAACATGGTTCAAATTCCCTCCTTGAAATTCTCTCTTCCCTTGGTTTCCAGGACAACTCTGTCTTCAGGTTTTTCTCTTGCTTATCTTTCTCAGTATTTTGGGGGGGTGGAGTGGAGTAAGTGGCAGGAAGGGAGGGCTGTCCCTCTTCCTCTGCTGCCTCCACACTATTGATGTTCTCTAGGATCCCCTCCTTATAGCTCTTTCTATTGACGCACTCCGTGATGTCAGCCTCACCCACGGTTTCATCCTCTGTCTATATTCTCGTGACTCCCAAGTCCCTCTACACATCCCTGATCTCGCTCTTTTATGCCATGCTCTTGTTTCCAAGTGCCTGTGAGAGAAGTCCATCTCCAGTTCTGTAGGCACATGGAGTGGACTGTGTCCCACATTAACCTTATTATATACTCTCCTAATCTATTTTTCTTCTTACATCATATCTCAAATAGAGATGATAGAACATAAGGGGAAAAAGTAACGGAGTGAGACTTTTCAATTTTATCAATACATTTGGCAGTAATATAATTTTTGGAAATGCTTCCAAAAGAATGAACTCTGCAAAGATCAGAAAATGTTTTGCACACAGAATAACATTTAAGTACCCAAGTTCTGTCTCTTCCTTTTCACAACCACTGTGCAATCATTGTTTATCTCATATCTGTGGCTTAAATGGAGACAGATGGAGTGCCACAGAGCTCAGAGTCTCAAGTCAGAAAGGTCCTTGCACAATTCTGAGCTGTTATAAACTTACTTTCTAAATTAATACCTCCATCTGTACTAGGGGGACTGTAGGACTGGAAGTTCTCCGAATTAACTTCTGTGTAGAATGCAATGTTTATTAAAGGTTAAGTAACTGGAATGTGCTAATTTGGAGCTAACATATTTGTTATATTATTTAAACTCAACAGTAACCACAGCAACTGCGTAGAACTTAGGCAACAAAATATTTTTTTAAGGGAGGAGAATTTTCTCATTGACATTGTTTGGAAATGCTGGCACATGAGGATAATAAAAAGCAGACTGCGGTTCAGCAAGTTTTATTATTGTTTTAAAATTCTCTCTACACAAAGTGCCTCTCATTGCCTCCACCTGGGCTAGACTGTTCCCACGTCCAGCTACCCTTTGTACTCTATACCTTATAGAGTTTATATTCTACCTCTGAATTGTTTATCGAGATGAGTCTTCCCCTTGTTCCCACTACCACTATTAGTTCAGGATCAGGATAATTATTACAATTATCTCCACCCTACTCTCTTGGTCACCAGACTTTCTCCCTTCCAGTTCATTCTTTATTACCAGAATTAATTTTAAGAAAACTTATACTACTTGTCTGCTTTAAAACTCCCAGTGACTCTTCATTCATTGCTTACACGAGTACATAAAATTATTTAGCATGATGCACGATGTTCCTTTTTCATAATCCAACCCCAACCTGTCCTTTAGGGTGAACTTAAACTCTGCTCCCTCTGCTCTACTTAAACTATGGATTTCCTTCTTCTCCCAAATATACAATTCTTTTGACCACCTTGACTTTGACAAGAGGCTTGGGGTCTCTCTCCCTTCCATCAGTTATGAATCCTTTCCTTAGTCTTAGACTCAGTCGTTTTTCCTCTGTGTTCCTATGCCACTCAGCACATATCTCATTAGAGCACATGGAACACACTATTATAGTTTTTAATTTGCACTCCTCCCTCTCTGAAATCACTGTGAGATCTCTGAGAACAGGAATAGTGTTCATCTTTGGATCTTCATCACCTTTCAGCATCATTAGCAAATAGCAGGTAGATTTTGAAAATATGTTACTTGAAAAAAGTAGATCCGAATCTGTAAAGAATGAACTAAATGAGGGTAAATAGTGTAGAAAGTTTGGAGAGCATTTGGACAAATCTCACAAGTGAAGATCTTCAATCATGAATGAATCTTGTAAATATAATATTGAGGGAAAAAAGCCAGCTGCAGAACAGAAACACTACATTTATATTGCATTTAGAAACATACAACACAATATTATACTGTATGTTACATAGGGACACTCACATATAAATACAAGTATAAGATATGAATGGGAATCTAAGAAATCAGGTTGTTTAAGGGCAAAAGAGGGGAATGGGATTGAGGAAAGATATATATATATCTTTCATATATATATAATATCTGCAATATATATGCAATATTTTGTTTCTTAAGTTCTATGGAGGGCACACAAATGCTCATGAAAGAATAAAAGGAAGAAAAAAAAGAAATAAAAGCAAAAGATCTCACTTAGGTTGACTGGATATTGGATGTCCATGTCTAGACCTGGTGAGGTCTCTAAAACATCATCTCTGGGAAGTGACTAATGTCTTGACAATAGATTCAGATGGCTGTGTATCATTTCCCTAACTTCCTTGTTATTCACTATGTAGCGTGCTCATTATACAGAGTTTAAAAAAAATAAGCACAAAAACATCCCTTTCCTAATTTGTTCTTCCTTTGTTTTTCATCTTATGGCTAGCAGCTACATCATCCCATGGGAAAGCCCTTCCCATGTCTACATGTCTGTCTTAGTTAAAGCACGTTTCAGCTTTTAGGTTTTTCTAAAATGTTTAAAAGGCTACTTAATTTAATTTCCACTAACTGATTTATTTCAGCAGTAAAGTTACATGTCCTATGCTACCTGGGCAATCTGGAGTACTTGGTGAGGGCTTATTTATTCTAGTTGGGATGTACTGATTTAAGGCGGAGGTAAATTCTCAGAACAGTGCACAATACTCCCATTTTCCAATACTGAGAAACAAAACTTTAAAATTCAAGTAAGATAATTTATAGGCTAGTTTTCTGTTCTAAAAGGGGGAGCCGAGGTCCAAATTCAGAGAACCATTTTCTCAGAGACCAAGACAGCGAATAAGTGGGCGTCCCACCACCTCTGAATTTAGATTGGCAGAACATGGCAGAGTGACCCATAAGCTGAGGTTGTAGTTGGCCCCTCCAGTTGGCTCGGAATTGAAAAGGGGACTAGGGAAAGATTGAGCAATGACTCAAACCAAATGAACTGGAATTGTGAAATTTAAGATCACGTTCTCAGAGTTTACTAAATTTTTTTGGTATAATCTCTTCTTCATCATTCCCTTGCATGAAAGTCAGATAGTTTGTGAATTAAAACAGCTAATTGCAACAGATGTTTTTGGAAAGTGTTCCCCCACCAGAAAGGAAATAGAAAAAGCCATAAATTTCAAAAGAGAGCCTGTCCATTGATACAGTCAATCAGTCAGGGGCCCAACAGGAAACAGAATTCACTTTAGGGGTTCAAATGAAGTGTGGGCAAGTCCAGGCACAAGGAATGGAGAAGCAATGGGAACACGAATCTACCACCTCTAGGGTCAAGGAGTCAAAAATAGTTGTTACACTAACCTAGGTGGAGGCCAGAGCTGTGGTCACCATGAAAGCCAATGTCTTGTCTTTTGGGGGCCATAGCTTCTGCCTGGGAAGCAGTGCCTAAGGCAGAGAGGGGACAGGACAAAACTACCCCACCTGTCCCTTCTCCTGTGTTCTGGTTCAGCAAGGGAACATGAGTACTGCAGTCTGGAAGGCTCTTCAAGGCTCAGCATCTGCATGAGGCAGGCAGGCAGAGGCCAGGCTAGGATCTGGGGGGAGTGGAGGAGAGCACGTGCAGAGTAGTGAGCCCACCATCACCCCAGGAGTATGGCAGGAGAAGGTACAAAGCAGCAGTAGGAAAGCATTGACCTGCCAGCTCTTTATCTGGGGACCATTTAATGGTCCAGCAGATGTGTGAAGTGACATCTGGTTGAATTTCTTTTTCAGGCCATTCTAGGCCAAGGCCTCTTTCAAATATCCAAGTTGTTTTTTTACCAAATCTTTGATGGCTCATTAAAAAAAATGTTAACTGACCAAGTATGGTGGTTTTAAAATCCTGAAACAGAAGGAAACTCAGCTTTTGATAGAAAATTATTAAATGTGATACCAGAAATTACTGTGGCTGTGTGAGCTGAGTTAAAATTAGGCCACAAATTTAGGATTTTTTATATCCAGTTGCTTTTTAATCAAACCTGGCTCATGGCCGCCTCCTCACTGTCTTTGTTGGTGGGGGGCTGTGTGTCTCCTTCCTAGATAGCCCTGTTCCTCAGCCTTCCTTAGCCATCGCCTCTGAAAACAGGCAAAACTATGACAACACCGATTATCTCCTCCAACATCCTGAGCTCAACTTTCCATTTCATAAAAATTTAATCAGCTCTTAGGAGAGAACTCTTTGTTGAAGGGGAAAGGTCTTTTTAGCTTAATTATTCTAAACATTAATGTGGCAGTGACAACAGATTTTGAGGAAGTCCCACTAGGGGCAATGTCAGGAAAAAGCATGGATACAAAGGCCTTTTACAAGATATATTTTTGGAATAGTTAGTAACAGACTGGAAAGAGCTAACAAATTGCATTCTATCCAACTGGGGATTGAAAGTGCACTGTCTAAAGGTAGACTGCACTTCACATATTCGGACCCCTTCTATCATAATTTAATAACAATCTGGAAAAAGTGACACCCCCCCCTCAGTTCAGTCAATGGAGCACATTTCCAGGAAATCCAAATAGATAAGAGTTTATATTCAAAAGTAGGATATTTTTCAAGTAATCGATTTTGATAGGTTTCTCAATACAATTGCAGTGAACCAATCGTTCAAAGAGGAAATGAAGAACATTTCATAGGCAGGGGGAACGTTCCCGTACATGTGTTCTCTTTTCTTTCTTATTCTTCTAAAAGCTTACAAATTCTCTTTCTCTCTCCACATACAAATATGTACCTTTAGGTAATTTTTCTTTAGATTTTGCACCCCCCAGTTGCCAGAACATGATAAAAATCTACTCTTTGACATTTTTAAAAGTGCACACGTGTATTCATTTGTTAACTCTGCCTCCGGCAGCCACTCAGGAAGTATTTGTTGAGTAAGTGCATCAATTTCTCCTCCAAAGATACTTGCAGGTAGGATACCCCCGGCTTCGAGACCTTGCTGATCGATCTCGCATGTGCAGTGATGTGATACACTGCCATCTATTCTTTACAGCAGCTGTAATTCCCTATAGCTACAGCCTTCGGAGACAACTTGAAGGAGTGGAAAGCATGAGAACATCTGGATTCCAGTTCTGGTTCCACCACCCAGGCTATTTAATGTGAGGTCTCAGTTTCCCTTTCTGAAAAAGGAACACTATTATCTCCTAGAGTAGATGTGACGAGTAACTACTATTGTGCATTTAGAGTCCAGTGGAAGGGCATGCAAGGGGTTCAACAGCGAGTAGTTTCCTCCTTTCCTTTTAGATATGTCTGTGTCACGATGGTCTGTTTGAACTGGGGGCCCCGCTGGGGGCCGTCACTCTTTCTCTATGGCAGGAAGCTCAGCAATGACACCTGAAGTTACCAGTTCACTGTCTTTCCTCCCCAGAAGACTGAACCCTCCAAGAACAGAAACTGGATTCGTCTGATTTGTCACTGTATCCTCAACCCCTTGCACAGCAGGTGCTTGACATAGATGTACTGAACACAGGTTGGTGTACAGAATCACACTCAAGGGCTGGTGAGGATCTTACTGATTCCCTTGTCTCGCCTCTCCTTTTAAATGTGGGAGAACTGAGACTTAAAGAAGTAAGGGACTTATCAGAAGTTGGGTGCCTAGAGCGTGTCAATGCAATCCTCAGTGCTCCTTCCATTAAACCACACTTCTTGATGATGATGAAGAAAATGATGTTGAGAATTGCAGGGGTATTGTGGAAGCTTGCATCTCTTCTGGGGCTACGGACAGGTCCACACTGTCCACCTCTGCCTTTCACAGGTCGATCTTGGAATAAAAATAGATTCTGCTCATGCTTATCAGATTTGTCAAGAATCTCACTGAAGTTATCCCACTAGTACCAGCTTCTTGTTTTGCAGGTGACTGGTAACATCATCAAAATGTCTGAATACCACGCCCCAGGCAGGGTGGGTGAAGGAGTGGGAGTGGAGTGGGATGGAGAAGTGAGAGTAGGTGATGGGAGAGGATGCTTTTAAGCCTTTTCAGGTTTGCTTTGCTGGTGGCCCTCAATCAGGATAGGAGACATTGCCCGCCAGCCCTTTGTAATGACCTGATTTGGCATATGGCAATTATTATTCATTTAAATATAGTAATTTATAGCTGGTGTTTCAATTATTAACAGTGTCTATGTAGTGCAGATAGAAATGGACTACGAAGCAAATAGTGTAGATTAGAATCCTTGTTAAAAGCAGATTGTATGACATCCAGCCATGTCCTTGACACTCCCTTGTTCCATTTGAGGTATCTGACAATGGGCCTTGGGAAAGGATGCCCCTTTGTGTAATATACATCAGCATGTGTGCAGGTGTTTCCCCTATGAATCAGAAGCAGATGTCTGGTTAGGAAGAATGTATGGCAGCTTGACATGTCTGGCCCCAACCAACAGGAAGACTATGACCCATAAATTGTTCTAATAAAATACCTAGAGACCTAGAGAAGTAAGGGACTTATCAGAAGTTGTGTGCCTAGAAGCATGTCAATGCAACCCTCAGTGCTCCTTCCACTAAACCACACTTCTTGATGATGATGAAGAAAATGATGTTGAGAATTGCAGGGGTATTGTGGAAGCTTGCATCTCTTCTGGGGCTACGGACAGACCCACTATATTATATTATATCACTCTAATTTTGACAGAGCCATGAAACTGACACCTTTGTCCTTCAGCACTGAAGGAGGCTAAATCCCACAGAGGGCTTGGGACAGGCTCAAAATTTAGCAATGCTTGTTGAAACTACACACTGTCACTGATATATTTTATAAAACAAATTTTATGCGACAAAGGACAATGAAACTCTTCCTCCAAGTGTTCTTATTTGTAAATTTGTAAAACGTGAGAGGTAGAATTTGTGAAACAAACATTTTACATCTCTGCTACGTGTCAAGCACCTGAAAAGCTCAGAAGAATGAATCTTCAGGGCCAGATCAAATTCTGTTCCGGGACTCTGATGACAGGGCCATTTTCAAACAGTTCACAAATAAACAAATATATCAAACACCAAGTACTTATAGAAAGCATGGGAAAGGAATATTTAGAACATACTGAACATTTAGTTCCATAATGTGGGGGTTAATTTAAAAGGAAAAACAAAACAAAACAAAACAAAAAACTTTTCCAACAAATGGTAAATCTATACTAACAAAACATTAATTTAAAGATCATGAACTTTCCATAAACCACTTTAATTCCTTCTAGAACAAGAGTGATATTCAAAATTGGTATAAAATTTCCACTCTTTTCATGTTATTTGGGATTATTTCTTGTTATTTGGGGATTTGTTCCCAACTTCCCAGCCCTAAACATTTTATTTTGTAATTTGGTAAAATACTGCCCAATTTAAAACTTTACTTCATTCGTTTATATTTATAAATGGCACAAATAATCTGCACATTTTGAGGATAGTTTCAGAATCACTTTACAATCTGATATCCTTTGTAGCATTTAAAATTTGGCCCCAAATAACAACGATAATCCTGATAGCTACTCTGCTCCAGCATAGTTATAAAAGTGAAGGGAAAGTATACAAAGTAACATGAAAAGAAAATGACTGCAAAGGAGCGGACAATGCCTCAAATGCTACGAAACTATTCTGTGTGCAGCCATGTTCATGACAACAAAATAATACACACTTAGGAAATAGAGGGGGGAGGCTGAGCGTGTTTGATTTAAAGTAATTCTGTTATCTATCATTTGAGGGGGAAAAATTGTGCTTTTAAAAAAAATTGTTTTAAAAAGTTTTAAAACAATACTTTAGTTACAGATGTTTCCAGACCCCTTCCCTGATCCAAGGAAACAAAATACCATTCAGCAACAAGCCCAGATTTAGAGATGGGGTTTGTTCCAATATAAACATTTCTTCGCTAGACCTTCTCTATGAAACCGCATAGTCAATTTTTCCATATACAGTGGGAAAGACAAAGCTTTTAGCTTAAAAGGCATTCTCACCCTCGGCGCAGAGCTCCTGGAATGAAGAACCTAGAGACGTCATGGTTCATTATTGATGTCAAGTTGAATGTCGATTTGGCCGTCAGGATTATAGACTGAATTATGTCAGAATGTACACATGCCACAAACGAAAAATCTCAGCACTGTTTTGGCTTTCAGCATTTGGTATGGTCATTTATTCATTCTGTCTTGTTTCATGTACCACTACTCACCTGGGGCCCAGTTTAGGGTGTGGCACAGAGCATGCATTTGAGAGTTAAGTGATGGATGCACAAACTTTTTTTTTTTTTT
>RCUC01041676.1:0-45501 GCA_003697995.1 Taxidea taxus jeffersonii | reverse complement strand
CTGTTTCTCTCTCTGGGTATTAATTACAAGGATATGTTTACTATAAGAATTCATCGAACTATACGCTTCAGGATTTGTGCACTTTTCAGTAGACATGTTACACCTTAATGAAAATATTACATGAGCAATTCATATGGCTTAAGTTGAGTGGCGAATTTTATTCTGTCCTCTGAGACAAGTAGAAATACTGTTGTATCTCTGCCACTCAGGCTGGGGATGGAATCCCCCAGGACTTTGCTATGAGGAGGCCGGCATAAATCTGAGGCAAGAATAGACAGTTTTAATTACATCTTACTTCCATTCTGAATACCAACATAACAGGTTTTGATGAAGAATTGTGCCAAAGGACAACGGATAAGGCTCATGCGCATTATAGAAATGCTCTGCTGTGGTTTGGGTTGAGGTTTACTATTTCTGTAAGCATTTAAAGCAACTCCTTACTCTGACAGATTCTCCTCCTGTTGAGTTTGGCTGGGTGCCATGTACAATTAGACTCACGGATATTTATTGAAGATAATGATGACTACTCTGTGAACCATAACTTTTTATGGTCAGATGTTGCTTTTCTCATGTATTTGTTGTTACGGTTTGCAATTTTGTGCCTGTTTCAAGAGAGCTTCGATATAGAAAACTACCGTCTAACAAGATGTTTAATGCCATCTGTGGAAACAATTTTACTGGAATAAAACATGACTATTACCTGTTCAAATTAAATTAGATACTTAAAAAATACATTTAGTCATAGCTTCCAATCCTGGGTCTGCCATTTATTAGCTATGTGTCTGTGGGCCATTTGTTGAACCCGTTTCCACCTGTTTTCCTCAATGGTCTTGTCCTCATGGAATTGTCATAAGGATTGAGTGAGAAAATCCCTGTAATTAATGTGGAACACTTAGCGCAGGGTCTGCACCCGAAGGCTTATTAAGTCTTCCCTCTTGGTTTTATTAATAGCTTAACTACCACATTATATGTGAATGGCAAAACTGATCAGTTATTCAGGGATATTTGACATCAAAAATAACATAGCCTCTGCACAGAGAAAAGTTGTAGAAAACACCAACAACTAAGAAACATTAATTTAAAAAACCTTAAAATTGAGGTATGTACTCATGTCTGTGTACTCATCCATTCTTTTGATAACTTCAGAACAAAAACACCTCTCTTAAGTACAAATGATAAAATAAAATTCTGCTCACCTCATAGAAGGTCAGTGTTATAAAGGAGCAGAATTTGAGAATTACTGACTGGTTTATGCAGTATTTATTTTTCCTCAAATGTCAACATGATTTCTTAAAGGAGCCATCTTTAAAAAGCAGTATGTAGGGGTGCCTGGGTGGCTCAGTGGGTTAAAGCCTCTGCCTTTGGCTCAGGTCGTGATCTCAGGGTCCTGGGATCGAGCCCCGTATCGGACTCTCTGCTCAGTGGGGAGCCTGCTCCCCCCCCCCCCCCTGCCTGCTGCTCTGCCTACTTGGGATCTCTCTCTCTCTGTCAAATGAATAAATAAAATCTTTTTTAAAAAAGGCAGTATGTTCTCATATGTTTTCTTCCTGGGACTAAAAGACAAGGTAACACATTATGGGTGGGTCCCCTCACCCTCCTTTCTTCTCTCTAGGGGCAAGGGGAGAGCATTAGTAAGAACAGTAAACCTAAGATCTGAATCCTGGTGCTATTTGTATTACCAAGTCACTAAATCCCTCTGAACTCTATTTTGTTATATATTTGATGAACCTCATTACTGATTATTACAAGGCAAGAACTGCATGAAGTAGTTGTTTGCTTCTGAACCCTAGAAAGCTCTTATGAGGCACCTGGGTGGCTCAGTTGGTTAAGCATCCGACTCTTGATTGCAGCTCGGGTCGTGATCTCAGAGTTGTGAGATCTAGCCTCGCATTGGGCTCTGCCCTGGATGTGGAGCCTGCTTAAGATTCTCTCTCTGCCCCTCCTCTCTCTCTCTCTCTCTAGCTCTCTCCTTCTCTGAAATTAATTAATTAATTAATAATTAACCCTAGAAATCTCTGATGCTTGTAGATAGGATGAGATATTTGAAGAAGCAGGTAGTGTGTTTTTGTTTGTGGTACCTCCTCCTTGAGCCTCTCCATTTGTCCATTTGGGCAGTCATCTTATTAATTCAAGGGAGATCTGACTGAGCAGAAATGCAGAGAAAGAAAAGGGGTGATATGTGGCTTATGAGTTTCAAAATGGACTTTTGGAAACATAACAGAGTTAAGAGTTTGAGAAAAAAGAAATTCTGAGTTTTCATAGCTTACAATTCCAGGCACAAACAGTAGATTTGAAAGAAATCTTGGATAGTCAGAGCCAGTTTTTTCTTCCTGCTTTATCACCTAGCCCCCAATACTGGGACCTGGGAGCAGAAAATGAGGAGCAGGAGAGAAGCAGCAACAGAAATAGAAATTGATGGACCTTTGACACTGTATCCTGTGGTCTGTCCCGCAGGACAACCACTGAAGGGTGGGAAGCATGATGGAAATTTCAGATGAGTCTGGGGAATCCCAAAGCTGATAACACCCGTGTCTCACTTTTAAGATAGAGCTCTAGGAGGCAACACATGTTCTAGAACTCCCTGGCATGCAGCCTGAAGAAAGGAGACAGAAAGCCTTGCAGTATCTCTGTACCCAATATGACATGGAGAGTTGTCAAGGGGTTGAGAGAGTCAAACCAAGAAACATTTCAGGTCTTGTGATCTGAGTGAAGCAAACTGCAGCCAAGGTCCAATGGGGATACAGAAGTCCCAGCAGACCCCAGTGTGGATATCTGATGATGATACCCTGATTACCAATGCCCAGATCCCCATAGTCCTGGACATCTTCACATACTCTCCAGGGCTTACACATGACTGTGGGGGAAGAGAGAGAAGAGCCTACATTGACGAAGGAAACCCTGAAATGATTGAGGATGCCTAACATTATGGAGATTTGGTTTCCACCATCCTGCAAAATTAGAACAAGCAAGAAAAAATTATTTACCTGTTAGGAAAAAACACATTTCTTGCCCACATGAGTTTGAGGGCTGAGATTTTGTGTCCACTCACATTTTGTACTGAACATGAAAAGCTCTTTGGGACTTGTAACCAATTCTTCATGGAATTCCTACAGATGACGCGAATCTTTCAGTTTACAGCTTCTTTGAGAATTGGAAAGAACACTCAGAGGCTCACACTGCTACTCCCAGTGACGGTGTTTTCCCTTTGTGCTTGCTAACAAGACAGGCAAATTCCCCCACTGGGCGACTCCTCCCAGATCCTCACCCTCTGGCCCCCTCCTCAGCACAAGCGCAAGTTTGTCTGTGGACTCACCTGTTTCTGTGGAAAGTCTTGTTCGAGTACTTCTTTTTTCAAAAATCATGCCTAAGGACTTCCCTTGTAATAAGGGCAAATACTGAAAATTAAGGACAAGAATACAATTAAAATGAAAAATATTTTATATCCAATATCAAAGATTATGTTTCAAAAGCTATTCTTTACATGATCAGAAGATGTAGAATAATTAATCACTGCCTCCAAATAAGCATTCAAAATATTACTTAAAAAGTGAATTTAAAGTGTTCCTTTTTTCATGTTCTTTACAAGTAGAGGAAGGGAATAGGAAAACTCCTACAGCTTATTGACTTGCAATTAGAAAGTATAAGTTGCTCTGGGTTCAACCTGAATACTTGTTCCAAAGTATGCTGATATTTCTGACTGGAACCATCTTTTTACCTAAATTCATGGAAACCCGTATCAGTGTTCAAGGACCTGGACAATGCTTGGTTCAGAGGTGCTTTCTCAGCTAGAAGCAATGCTACTCTGTCACAACATGGGGCATTAAGACTCCTAAACATGAAGCCCCAGCTACACTTTCATCATACATCCTCCTGGGAGTGCAAAGGCTTTGTTTCTGGAAGTCATTTGGAAACAATCTGGAGAGTTTGGGTGTGGGGTGGGGCCTTCCTCCTTCCTCTTCTCAGAGATAGAGTCCTGATAGGATAAACTCTGGAACAAAGATTCCTGCCGGCTAACTTTCTTTACACACAAAGTATGAAGAATAGGCCTGGGGTCTTGGGGACCTTTTCTCTTTATTTCAGGTCTTATATGAGAATGTCAACTCACAGCAGTTGGAGACTATCCTGTTTTCTGAACTTGGAGAGCTAGTGAACTAGATAAGAGAACCAAGGTTGTATAAAACTTCCTCAACCTGAAACCAGCTCTTTAAAGTGCTTTTGAATCAGCTTGGAACACAAATATGCTTTCACAATTAAGCAGCCTAAATGAAGCTGCTGCATTCATTAATTGAAATTGGTTGCCAGGAAAAAAAAAAAAACAGTATCATCCTTATTTTTAACTTGATAGAAAATGCACAGAGAAAAGAATGAAGGTAGAAAAATAAAATCTTTCCAGAGAAATGATTCCTTAGGTCCCAATCCAATTAATAATGAATTTCAACATTCTACATGAAAGAAGTGCAATGACTTGTCATTGGATAACTGATTTTTATGCTTTTTATATGTCTGTACACTCCGTGATAATCAATTACCTTGACTGTGTGGTTTCATTACTTAGCTACTGTTTAGGAATTTTAATATATTTTCTGTCCGCTCTTTCTTTGGAAAGGCTGTCTTTAAAAAGGCTGGTTGGTAGTATCAGAAAGTAAGATGAAAATGCTCCATACCTCTCCTTTCTGTTTTATCCTAAATTTGAGATCTGCCGATAGCCATAACATATACTTAATTTCTTCTCCTGTAAAGTTCTTTAGAGTGAGAAGGTCACGACCCTTCAGCTGCACTTTATTTTGTAGTGGTTGTCCACATCTACAAAGAAAGAAAGAAAGAAAAATAAAGAGAAATATATATTTAAGGGGAAAAAAACCCATGACCTATGGTGATTCATTGTTTTATTCTTGAAACAAAACAGCAAATCACCTGGAGCCTCATGTGTCTCTGCAAAGTATTAAAGCATTAAAATTGATATGGCATTGGTTTACATTTTAGATATCCAATATGCTGGATATCGAGAGAAAAGAAACATTTGAGGAAGGAGTTGAATTCTTATTTGCTGGGAGTAGCCACATCAGTGGCTTTGCCACTTACTAACTGTGCAACTTCAGGCAAGCTACCTAATCTCTCTCTTCACCTGAATTTCTCGCTCACCTAGAAAATGAGTATAATAATCTTAGAGGGCTCTGAGGATGAAATGATTTAATACATGGAGATCAGACAGGGTCTGCCATATAATAAGCATTTGATAAATTTTAGCTGTCATTATTGATTGATTATATGATTGATTATACAAACAGAATTTGCAATGTCCATACAATAGAAAACATTTCCATTCTTTTTCCCCTACTGCCTTTCAAAGCTGTTCTTGGAGATTTGTTCTTTACTTGTCCCTGGTCAAATACAATGGGCCTTGTGGCTCTTCTAGTAACTTTCAGAAAATAAAGTTTAAAAAATCCTCTATGCTTACTTTATTCCCCCATGAAGAGTCTCATTAAAATAATGTGTAATAATAATAATGATTTTTTTTAACTTTAAGAAAGGTACTGCAAGTTAACACCCTCTTTCCTTCCAGCTCATGCCTAATTCAAGCTGGACCACTCTAGAGGGAGGAGGGACCATGAGCTGTTTCCTTTATTTCCCTGCTTTTAGTCCCTCCAAGTAAAGCCTCTGGAAGGTGAGGAGTTAAGAGTCAGGTAAAGTCTGGTTCTGTTCTAGCAATCTAGCAATGGTATAGGTGCTTGAGGCTGTCTCCTTCTCTTCTGGGGTGCTTTTGAGGCTCCTTCGGAGAACTCTGCCATCACTGGGAATTTCTCACAGGTAGTCCTTGGTCGTGGACAATTACATTTCTCATGCCATCCAAGGGAATGCATCTAGACTCCTTGTGCAGAGATCTCCCCATCCTTCAGGAGGTCTCTTGGCCATCATGTGAAACAATACCATGCTAGTTCTCTTTCTCAGTCTGTATTGGTTTATGGGAAGCTCTTCATGTTCTATGCTCTAACAAGAGTCAGTTTCATTCCAGTATAGACTCCTCTATTGTTCTGCCATCAAAACAGCTAGTCAGCCCCTCCCTCTTACTCTAGATTTCCCAGGTAGAGTCCTGGATTTGGCCTATGGTGTCCTCAAGCTCTCCTATTAAAGATATCGATGCCATTAGAGTCACTTTCCCTAGGTTTAAGGTGAGGAGAGAGTACCGCTTCCTGTCGTACACAGTGGTAACACTTTAAAAATCCTCTTCTAATCAATAACCCATCTCTTGATTTCTGTAGTCCATTTTAGAAGCTGGAAGAGGTCACCAGTGGGTTGCAATACTAATTCTTGTGTATCTCCTTTGCTCCTGTTTTAGTGGCATAGCATTTTATGTTGGAATGAGGGATGAGTCAACACCTATTAGGCCTGAGCAGAAACTGAGATGGAGAGTCCCATTTTAACATTTGGTTACATTGTGATGACAATGACAATAATTATTATTTGGGATAATCAGTATCTAAAAGTGAAAACATTTATTCTTTCATTTTCCCAGTGTTACCTCTATTTAACAATAATTATATTGTATACAATTAGAAATTATGAATGACGAAGGGCAAATTGTGGTTCACCACAGGTACTAAACATTAATCTTATTAGAAGTAAAACACCTGTCACAAAACAATCATGCTTGAATTTCAGCCTAACAAAAGTGCTTGGTCTACCTGAGATGAAGAATAAATCCTTTGGTGGGATTTATGTATGTCTTGCAATGATGACAAGAGGATAGGTAGGAAAATCGCAAATTCACTCAATTTGTTGTTTCCACTGCATGATGTCAAATAACTTAGACAAAGGAATATTTCACTAAACATCCAACTTTCTGGCAGAGTTGATTAGTTCATTTAGTCTTTGTTAGATGAATAGATTTTTTTTTAGTTGACTTCTTGTGATGTAAGGTCCTTCAGAGATTCTAGTTAGTAAGGAAAGGAACTAACTTCCATAAAGATCAAGGGTTTATGAGTTAGTTGGCTAATGGTTGATTGATTGATTTAATGTAAGATACTAATGACAGGGGCACCTGGGTGGCTCAGTCACTTAAGCATTTACCTTCAGCTCAGGTCATGTTCTTGGGGTCCTGGGATCAAGCCCTGTGTTAGGCTTTCTGCTCAGTAGGGAGTCTGCTTCTCCCTCTCCCACTGACTCTCCCCCTTGCTCACACTCTTGCTTCCTCCTCTCTCTCAAATAAATAAATAAATAAATAATCTTTTTTTAAAAAGATACTAATGACATTCAATTTCAATAGAAATTGGTATTTTCAGCTTACATGTGGATCAAAGTTTTGGTTAATATACCTGTTTCAATGACGTACCATAGTCTTCAACTTTTATTTTATTTGTTATTATTTTTTAAAATTTTCTTTAAAATTTTATTTAAATCTTAGTTTACATACAGAGCAATATTGGTTTTAGAAATAGAATTCAGTGATTCATCACTTACAACTTTTAAAAATATGTCCTTCATCTACTCTCTAAATGGAAATTTCTTTTTTTTTTTTAAGATTTTATTTATTTACTTGACAGACAGAGATCACAAGTAGGCAGAGAGGAAGGCAGAGGGAGAGAAAGGGAAGCAGGCTTTGGGCTGAGCAGAGAGCCTGATGCAGGGTCCCAGGGTCCTGGGATCATGACCCAATCCGAAGCCAGAGGCTTTAACCCACTGAGCCACCCAGGCACCCCTCTAAATGGAAATTTCTTTTAAGCAGTGGTCCACAATTTATTTATTATTACAGACCCCTAACGTTAGAAAATTTTGGATATGGATCTACAATGTATGTTTACTTATTTATATAATATATGTGTTACTACCCTAATAGACTGTGTACAAAACAAAACATTAAAAAATGCAGAAGTTTAGACTGAAAATAATCAAATATTTAAAAACAAATTTGTAAATATACAAAAATATACTGGCTAAACAAGTTTCTAGAATAGACCTTCATTTTCTTCCTTCCAATGGAACCCTAGTAAAAATCTTACAAAACTGTGTCCAAGATTTAGATAATACTATTCAGAAATTTGACAATTTAAAGACATGGCAATTAGGCAGAAAATGTACTTTTACATATGTATTTTGGTTATGTGTTTGGTTCTGGTAATGTTAATTAGTGGTAATATTAAGCAACATTTGGAATATACAAGTACTGATATTGTTGAGAAGTAAACCCTTAGATTGATATTGTATTTTTTAGAGTCATTTGGATTTGGGGGTCTGTAAACAGGTTTATCATGTCTGACCTGAAGTGGAGGCATTGCAGCTTAAACTTTCCCAATTCACAGGGCATGTTTACAACTTTTTTTTTTCTGGAACAAGGTTCAAGTAAGATAAAATCACAGGGGATAAACTCTCTTGACTCCGTATCTCAAATAAATCATTAATATTCCATGGCTTAAGACTTCTTCCTCCAGTATTATTTTTTTTTAAAGATTTTATTTATTTATTTGACAGACAGAGATCACAAGTAGGCAGACAGGCAAGCACAGAGAGAGGGGGAGGCAGGCTCCCTGCCGAGCAGAGAGCCCGATGCGGGTCTCGCGATCCCAGGACCCCGGGATCATGACCTGAGCCGAAGGCAGAGGCTTTAATCCACTGAGCCACCCAGGCGCCCCTCCAGTATTATTTTTAAAAGGGAAAAAATCTTTGCTGGAAACCCTGCTCCTCAGGATTTAAGAAAATTTTTTATTATGTTCAGTTAGCCAACATATAATATTTGTGAAACATTGCTATGGTTGTTGAACTCCCATCGATAACAGGAGAAACCACTTATATGCTAATTTTGAGGATTTATTATTTTTGCCCAGAGCTCAAACTCATTCTCCTGGTAATTTTGGAGCCCACAAAAGCTGAGTCATCAGGGCAACTCTTAAGGGATTAAGAACCCTCCCACACTCTCAGCCCTTGCAGGGTTGTGTTGTATCTACTTCCTTCTAAACACTCACAGGACTACAAGTTTCATTTAAGAGAATAGCATGGATTTGCAATTGTGCTGCTGATGGTCTTGGTGTTGAAAAAAAGGAAAGGATGTGTGGAACTTAATTTTTCTCTCCCCTTCCCATGAGAGAAAGCGGGAAAATAATGGTGAAAAAGGAGACCCAACACCACCTTCAGCTACTTCAAAAAAGCTCCATCTTCCAGCTCTTATAAGCAGGAGACAGAATAGGAGAAGTAAAAGGTCTCTGGGTGTTTATCAGATTTGTCCTTATGCTCCAAGAAATTGAGATTAGGGTTAGGTTTAGGGTTGGGTCAATGTTGTGCTATTGAGATTGCCTTGTGAGATGAGGCTCTTGCTATTTCTCCATTGACAGATTCAAGTTTAAAGATAAAAGAAGACACGAGCAACCTGCTTGAATCTTCCCATTTTGTCCAGACCTTTCATTTTAAAGTTTATATAGCAACAGAAACCCTATTTCAAAGTATTTCTTTTAGACCATAAGTAATCAGAAGAATACCTCTTTGTGACTCCAGTCTCTACAGGGCAGTTACTGGTAATATCGCCTTCTCTTTTGCCCTGGGGTTGCACCTTCAATAGGTATTAGCAGATAAGCTTTTTCTTTTCCTTTTTTAAAAAAAATACAGTTCATTCTGGTTTGCATGGTAGTGTGGGACTGTAAATGACCGTTACATCTGCAACCATGCAGAGCAACCATAATAATAAGTTGGAAAATTCACAGCTGTTCCATGACTTTAAATTTTTTTTGTCAAGACATTAAACTCTCATATTGTCAGTTATAAATGTGTGGGGAAATGAAAAAAAAATAGCAAAACAAATATATTTATTACACTGTAGCTTAGAACATTAGCAATATTGAGAATTATAGTGTTTTATTTTTTGTAAAAACTGTCAAGGGTAGTTTGAACCATGCATGCTCTCTTATCATATAGCATATGTTACAGAGCAAGCATCTTGTCTGTGCTTTGGTGAATTGCCATACTTTCTAAGTTTGGATCAACTTCCAACATTTTATCCTTTGCACTTTCAATATGTAAAATATCTCTGATAATTTCTTGAATGTGTAAGTGTTTCGCTGGTGTCAGTTCCTCTGGTACATCTTTACACTTTGTGTCACAACCACTTTGCTCATTTATGTTGGTAAGTTTGTCTTTTCTCAAGACCTCTGACTGCATAGCTAGAGCCTCTCAAACAGTAGCCCCGTCAACAATCCCACCATCAGCTATTTCTTCTATAAACGCATTCCCATTTGATTCAAATGTAACTGCCAATGTTTTTATTTTTTATTTCTCTGCTGCACTTTGGTCTCTGTCAGACAGTCCCTCCTTTCAGTCATTCATTTTTATCAAATGGCCCATCAGTTTGTCGCTGGGAGAAAAAGCAGCACAACTCTACACTTCGTTGTTCATATGTAAACTGAATAACAGATACACAGTGAGCAATCGCCAAAACTTGATGCGACTGGTCACTGACCATGATGTGCAGCTATTACTTACATAGCAATTTAGGTACAAAGACACCAGCAATGAGGTTTCTACTTTATGCAACTGTTCACAATTAAAATACTATGGCAGCTGAAACTTGAACTGTGTACTTGAAAGACTGCCATTATTTGACTCAACTACGCTAATTGAAATCCCTGCATATTGGGACCTTGCAAAGGCAGGACTGCCTGTGCTCCAAATGCTTTCTCATTGTAGGACTCTCACATACCATCCTGTCTGTCCAGAACACTATTACCTCAGTAATGCTTGCTCCTTCTCATCCTTAGGCATAAATACCACCTCTTGGGAGATTCCTTCCCTGACTGTACTAAGTAGTCTCTATTTTGCCTTCATTTTGTTCATGATATTTATCAAAATATTTAAATATATATTTATGTGTCTGTTTAAATTACTTACTTTTTACCTCCCCATTGAACTATATGACTGATGGCAGGGATCCTGCCTGTTTATTTATTAATACATATGCAGTACTTATTGCAACTCCTGGGATAGAGTAGGTATTCAATAAATACTTCTCAGGTAAAAGGATGAATGAATGAAATTATGTCTCTGGGCAGAAGTAGAATAATTTGTATAAGAATGAATTCAGCATATTTCTGAGAATGAAGTTAGAGAAATTTGCCATGATCAATTTTCAATATTCTGATCAAAGTCTGATGACAAAAATAAACGATACCGAGAGCCCCCAAAACAGAATTAAGGTTAAGGGAAAAGCAAGGGCCCAGGCTGAACACAAGGATTGAGCGTCCTGGAGGAAAACTGATTGTGGCCTAGTGTTTTGCCAATGCTGAAATGCCCCACGGCTCAACTACTCTCACATAGTATTTACACTCCTGGGAAAAGGAGTTGGACACATGCACGTGAAACAAGAGCATTATAACCTTGGGGCTCAGGCACAGCAGTCTGAGTCAAGTCCAAAACCCTGGAAAACTGATGAGAGGACCTGGTGGGACAAACTTCAGCCCATAGCACCATGAGAGCCAAATCCAAAGTGCAGTAACTGTGAACTGTACCAATACTTTGGTTCCCTCTCTCCACAAGCCCCTCTTATACAGAAGAAGTCCCCAGGGTTCCTGGGGGCAAAACAGGTAGAGAGGTAGATCCTGGGAATTTTGTTAATTGCCTCTCAACCAGTGAAGGGGAGTCATACTGTTCACCACTGGAAAATCACTAAAGTAGTCACCACCTTTCTCGATTCTATTAAAGAGGTGGGGCAGGAAAGGTTTGCATAGGAAAAATAGCTGTTTTTCATAGATATCGAGAACTAACCAGGAAAATTTATCACTGGAAGGAAAGCAAACACAATGGTTCAAGTTTAAGTTCCTATCCTGTTTACTGTCTCCTCATAGACCTCCTCTTGGCTCTGAAATGGAGCTGCCACACCTCTTCCCTAAGCTATTTAAAAATTCGAGAAAAGTAGAAGAGTGCCACAACTGTACCATGTTGAAATTCCTCTGCCACAGGCCCCCTTTTTTTCTGGTCTGTATCAAGCATTTCTTGCTTTCTGGTGATAAATCCATACTTGAATTAGCCAGCTAAAACCACTGGCAAAAATGGCTTCTAAGTTCTTATAGAGTCCCTGTGCCTCAGTTAGAGGCAACCTCCTCTGGTTCTGGAGCACCTGAACCAGGGCCAGAATACGATTTTAGTGTTCCCATAAAATATTTGGTTTTCTTATACTTCAGTGTGTCTCCCTGGTAAACCAGACCTAAACCACATTATCATTCTTCAGCCAACACATAATAACGGGGATATAATATTAGAGAAAACAATGGGAACCATGTACAGATTTTCTGTCAAACTGTCATTGCTGTCTGGTTAAAGCCAGAGCTTTTGAAAAAAGCAAGACTAGTTCCTTGCATTAATTTTATCCCTTAAAAAATAATTACAGAGATTTCTCAACCCCAGATCACTGAATGCTAAGAAGTTAAGCCAAGGTAATAGAAGACCTTTGTGTTAGTTTTACCCAAATATCTTCCTAGCTAGGAAATGGAAGCATATTCTGTATTGGCAGAATAAAACCTTTCATTGCAAGAGTCTGCGTTTTCCAACTCTGGTAAATTGTTTGGAGCACGGGAGGAGACCTGGATGTGTTCCCTTGTATAATTGTATTTTGTTGGAAGAGAAAGTGCTTGATCTGAGTAAAATGTGGTCAGTCAGAAATAGACTTCACCAGAATAGGAAAAAATTCAGTGTTAAATGGTATCTTGATCCCCATGGAAAATTTGAGATGAAGACTTTATCTTCTGGAGGCCTAAGAGGGAGTCAGTGGGCCTTATGGCTGAGATCTTTGTGTTTCTTTAATGTTCCAGATTGGTGCAACCATTAAGGCATATTCTCTTATTTTTTTTTTCTTTACCGGGATATTTTGGCTGTATTTTTAAAAAGGAGATTGTGCACGGGTAGAATGGCCAAATTGATCAGTTTGAAAGGATCAAAGTAATCAAAGCAGTGGAACAAAAAGGGCAGTGGTTTTAATTATTCCAATTCTAGTCCTAGTTCAACTATGACCTTGGAAATATCATTTTTCATCCTTGGCCTCAATTCCTGATCTTAAAAATTAAGAAAATCAACTCAAAATCAGTGATCCGTCTTGTCTTTGTCTTGTTTATAAATACAAGATTTTCCATGGGCCATACTGGAGCCACCTGAATTCTCAGTGACCTGCCTTTAATTTCATCCCTTTCTTGCCATCTCAAGAAGTCACACTGCAATGCATGCAAGGGACAGTGACTTTATTTTCAGAAAACTCTTGAATCTCATCCTACTGATCTGAAAAAAAAAAGCACCGATTAAAATTTCTTTACTTCTTTAACAACAATAATAATAGTCTCTTACTAAAAATTGACCTGCAGCCTTTCTCACTGTTGCTGCATGTTCATATGTGGTATAAGCCACTGTTGTAACTGGGTGACTAGTGGTTTCTAAGAAACCTGATATCGTCAACCCAAAATGGCGTGCCTTCCCATCATCTAAAAATTGAAGAGGGTTAGCTTTGTGCAGATGTTATTAAAAGGGCTGGAACCACAAAACTGTTGAAAATCTGTATCTGCCTCTACTTCTATTTCAGTTAAATCACTAAATTACTAAAAATAACCAATGGGAAATAGACCCAAATTTTGCTGTTGGCCTAGGGAAATATCATGACAAGGTTCTCAGACCTCATAGTTTTCTGAAGTCAGGAAATATGCTTTTAAAAAGGCATTCATTTTAACTTATGACAGAAAGTGTGAATAATCAAAGAGGACTGTTTTCTCTCCTCTAGGCAAGAGCATGGATGGCCTATAATTGCTTCATCTGTGTGTCCACGCTTGTAGAGATAGTATGTGTGTGGGGTGACAGGAGCCTAATGAGTTATGTAAGCCCTTAAGAGAGGTTTGGAATGAAATACCTGAAAACCAGTCACCTCCACCCCAATTCATAACCTCCACAAAATTGGGTGGCTTAGCTCAATATTCTCTGAAGAAATTTCTATTTGTGAGATGAAATTGAACTGCACTTACAAATTGGTCTTCTCTGATAAAGAAAGAGATTTTTTTAGTGGTTTCTTTAAAAGCTATAAGTGGTTTCCCTAATAGGCAACAAATCATGGGACACTGTCTATTATCCAAATACTGCCAGGCTCTAGAGCCTTGTTTGTGAGATGAAAAGCATATGGATTGGGTGTTTTCGGCAGTCTTGGTGTCTGATCCTATCGATTTTGGAGAAAAAAAGAAATAATAATTGACTAAAAATGATTGATTTGGGAACCTACATGAATGGCTTCAGCCTCACTTAAGCTGTTATTTTTATCCTGTCCATGGCGATATGGCTGCTCACTTCAAATCTGTGCAGTCCCTATTTTGTGGCATTGCCACACCCTAACCACACATTTCTTGTTATTTGATAGTGTTAAGATCACTTGATATGTTCTGTAGCGAGGTGTCTCCACCTTTCCCCAGAGATATGGGGGAAATAAAGAGCTCAAATCTCTGTGGAAGGCTGGAAATCAAAGTAAAAGTACAATACAGGCAGGGTTGATAGGGAGTTTTCTCTGTTGTTAAGAGGTCATCAAAAGCCAGAAGCCTTACTGAAGATCAACAATTCTGAGTTCATCTCGCTGACAGGTAGCATAGCTAACTAAAAGAGTTGGGAAAAAAAAATATCCATGCCACAGGAGAACAACACCATTTCAACATTATCCCATTTTCACGAAAGCCTTATGCTCTTAAGTCTCTAATGATATGGGTGATTCAAGGCTTTCATATTTTCAAATAGCAAGTATAGTTTCGGGCTGATTTAGACATGTTTTTGCCTCAGCCTCCATTCACTGTGAGAGATGGCTTGCCAAATCTCTGTGAATTACAGTCTGGCTATTGGATGTAAACAATAGATTATTAGTAAATACCAAAGAAGCCCAGTTATTTGGAAGGTGTTTTACTTAAAAAACCTGAACTTTATATCATTATCTTAAAAATCAGTCATCACTGTAATTTTCAAAGAAGGGTATAAGTTTAAGCGCCAAGCTTTGGTTATTCATTCAGTTGATTATTTTCAGCTCAGTGATGATTCTTCATTAGAAACTATGGAATAAAATTTCATCATACCTTTATCTGATATAACTCAGTGGGATGGAATAATAAAATAATAAACATTTGTCTGTCACTTTACAGTTCTCACACTTGTTATCTCACTGATTATCAGTAGACTGTGACTTCACGTGTCTGGTATGAGAGACCTTCCTTACCTTCTTTGCCACTCTATCCCCAACACCTTGCAGATAGTGTGGCACAAAGTAGGCGCTCAACAAATAGTTATTGATTTAGTGACTTTTTATTGTGTTATGTTAGTTACCACACAGTACATCATTAGTTTTTGCTGTAGTATTCCATGATTCATTGTGTATAACACCCAATGCTCCATGCAGTCCATGCCTTCCTTAATACCCATCACTGGGCCAGCCCATTTCCTGCCCCCTCCCCTCTAAAACCCTCAGTTTGTTTCTTGGAGTCTATAGTCTCTCATCATTCATCTCCCCCTCTGATTAGCCCCCCCTTCCTTTTTCCTTTCCTTCTCCTAATGTCCTCCATGCTATTCCTTATGTTCCACAAGTAAGTGAAACCATACGATAATTGACTTTCTCTGCTTGACTTTCAATATTTATTAAATGAATCATTGAACCACCTTGTGATGTAAGCAGAGCAGATATTACTCTTTTTCCCATTTTATAGGTGAAGCAACATTATGGAAACTCTATTGACTTGCTCAAGGTCGATATAACCAGCAAGTGGTGGTACCAGGCCTTGAACCTAGTTTAGACTCCAAAACCTGAGCTTTCCTCCACATTCTTGGGTTGTGTGCTCTAACTCTAGTACTAATCAGTATACGCCATCATCTGCCTAGGCCTCATTGATCTTATCTGTAAAATAAGAGAAGGCTAATATTATTCTATGGCTCTGTGGTCCCATCTAGGTCTAATACTACTGGCTTAATTTACAGTATCATCTACAATGTCATCTGGCTTCCAAGAGTCTTCTCTTCATCAAAGAAATGGTGCTCATGGCAGAGTCCAGAGAGCACAGAGCTTCCAGGTGGCCCAGAGGAGAGACTCAAGGTCACTGTCACAGGTCTGCTTCCTAACAGTGGGAGAGAACTTCAGACTAGAAGCTTCTCCCTTTAGGAAGTCAGTGAGGTTGTTTTGAGGTACCTTGTAAAGAGCCTCTGAAAAAATTCTATGGGATGGTTAACATACAATTACTCTAGAAGCCTTCTGGCAATGACATCTTCCATTTGTGCACATTTCATGGCCTTCCTTCCTTGGTTAACCTATTATCCCTGTCCCCTTCCCCACAGACACACGCCATGCCACCTTCCACTGCATGTTCACTAGCTGTAAGCAAGATGTCGCTTTTATAATGAATTCATTGGAAACGGCCTCCTTTCACATGCTACCAAGAATCTCAAGGATAGATTTCAAATGTGGATTTTAGTTAAAAAAATACATTATTATCCTCAGCACACCTAAGTTTCCTTTGCAGCAGCTTCGTAAATATTTATCCAGTTGTTATTTGGGGTCTATTTTTTTTAAAGAACTGATTAATCCCCACTCCCTGGAATGATAGATTATTTTCAAGCAAACCCAAATACAAGCTGAAGGCCCTGTGTAAATTAGTTCTAATTTTCTTCAGGCAGTAGTCCATTTAAAATGTACACAAACGGAAGATGTCAAAAACATTTAGTCCATTTTACCTGCCGAAGTTAGCACCCCCCACCACCACACCAGCCTGCTATGAAATCTGATTACACAGGACTGAGAAATGAAAGCTCAGCTGGAATTAGAGACAGCTGGCTCAAAAAAGGGTAGAACCCAGAATTACACCCTGCAGAAAAAGGACTTTTCAGGCTGCACTCCTTTGCAGACTAGAACTTCAGTTATCACCATGGTTCCTAAGTCAGACTCCAATCTCTGGCCATCACTTACCGAAAATTTCGAACCACGAAACTGTGACCATTTCTAAGAGCTGCATTGTTCAACAGGATCCTCAAATTAAGCAGCATCTTCTTTTGATAATGAAAAAGATGAGTCTATGCTCTTGAAAATGCCTCACTAAGGTAGACAGTGGGGTCCACCTAAAAACTAAGAATGATTTCAATTGCAGTGAGAGAGCAAAGGTACTATCACCCTTCAACTACCTTATCAAATTCCCCTAGTTAGAGATACGCAGGGCAGGGTACAGGAACACTTGAACTTTAAGCCAAGCTCCACCACTGTGTGTGTGTGTGTGTGTGTGTGTGTGTGTGTGTGTGTAGCAGGAATCTTGATTCTTTTGGAGTATAGACTCCTCATTTTTCATAATATATTTGCGCTGTCACATACTCGTATGAAGTCAATTGACAGATAACTCACTGAGCACATGATATATGCAGGGCATTGCAGTATTGGCTGCTGCGAGGATACATAGAAATAACACTTTCAGAAAATGTGAGTCATCAGTGCGAAACCCCAGAGGTAGACACGACAGTCCTGAGTATTTCCAGTGATATTACTTTTGTAACTCAAAGTCTTATCTTTCCCACAAAAAAAATAGAAAGAAGAGCCCTGGAGCTATTTTTTGGTGGCAAGAAGCTGGAGTGGGGATAGAGGTCTAATAAAAAGATCTCAGTCCTGTACCTTCCATTGTTCCTTGCACATAGTAGGTCTTCAATAAACAAGTAGTTGCCTATTCTAGCAGGAACCCACAATCAGTAGAAGTGGGGATGGAGTAGCATATGCTCCTCCTCCCCTGGTCACCTCTCCAGATCACTAAGTGGTCCTCCAACACTTTACATTCATTTATTCATCCACAATTATAAATCAGATATTTTCAAGATCAGTTCTGTGTCGGGTATTGGACTAGGCTGGAATTTCAGTGAAGGAACATGCTCTCACTCTCACAGAGTTTACAGTTCAGTAAGGGTATATGATCTGTAAGTAAATACCAGAATACAGACCCATAGGAGAGGTCCAGATAAAGTGGGGCCATATCATGGGGAACAGAAAGTACTCTAAGCTGGGAAGGGTGGGAAACAGGGAAAGAGTGAAAGGGGTGGGGGCTGCCTCTTCTGGTCAATTTACACAACTTGAGCAAACCCAGGTGAGCACTTGCTAGAAGGGCATGCTAATGTAAAGCCTGTATCTTAGTCAAGTGTGCTACCTCCACAAACTCCTATTAGCAATCCTGGGGGAGAAATCAAGAAGTGTCTTCCATGCTGTGGTACAGAAAGGGGGCAGCACTTCTGAGATGCCAAAGCAACTCAGAAACCCTTGTAATTCTGTGGAGGTAGGAGCTCAGTCCCCCAGAGGGGACTAAGAAAACTGAAACCACCCATAACCCTTAGGGAGGTTGGAAGAGAGAAGCTGCACTGCAAGTGGGATGAGGTTAGGGGCAATTTCACTGAATCTCAAGAGTTAAGATATCCAGGTAACATGTGGGAAAGCACCTTATAGGATTTGACATTAGTCCTCAGAATTCATCCAGAGGCTTTTCTTGACCCACACCATGACTCCTCTAATTCCACGTCAACTGCCTGGTTTGGCTCCCGACCTCATTCCGTTTGTTCACCCAGTCCTCCATTCACTCATTTTTCTCTTCCACCAACAGTAGCTGTTGCAGCTCTTGCAGGCTGGGTCTCTGTACCAGGTGGATTCTGAGGGATGGAGTGATAAACAGGAGCAATGAGTACTTTCCCACGTGGAAATGGAGTCAACCATTTGGAATGACTCCAGAGGACAACTTTTGTCTCTGTTCCCTGACCCCAGGCATTCTAACCAAGGGGGAGGGGTTTATTCTCTGCTTCTTTACATCAGACCCCATGGGACCTCCAGCTTGGCTTGCTCTTCTTCCAGCTTCCATCATCAGGGGGTAGGGTAGGGATTAGATGGGGTTCCTGGAGGAGGTGGCGATGATCCTTGATGAGTTGAGAAGAGTTACGGAGTTGTCAAAACTGGAGGGAGCTACAAAGGATATTACAGCAAAGGAAGAAACCCGAGAGTAGACCCAAAGGAAGGAATAAATAGGGTGTGTGGGGTAACAACAACTTTCACAGTGATGAATCTGCCTCATCACTGGCCATTTATTTTTATTTTTTTTAAGATTTTATTTATTTACTTGAGAGAGAGTGAGCACAAGTTTGGTAGGGGAGAGGCATAGGGAGAAGGCTCCCCGCTGAGCAGGGAGCCCCATGTGGGACTCGATCCCAGAACCCTGAGATCATGACCTGAGCTGATGGTAGATGCTTAACCGACTGAGCCACCCAGGTGCCCTATCATTGACCACTTAAATGACGCCCCACTACCACTCAGGAAATTATGTAAAACATAAAACCATGAGTGTTCATCTCCTGTTTGAATCCCCTTTGCATCCAGTCTCCCCCTACGTACCTGCCACTTGTTAATGAGAACACCCACAGCTGTCTGCCTAAGAACACTCCTTGCCCCTGTGTGTAACCAAGAGGCATATTTTACACAGTCCCCTAAAGGGCCCTGGTAGGACTGAGCATTGATTACCCGTAGTTGTAACCTGTTCATCAGTGTTGTCTCCCTTCCCTTGTTCCCCTAACCAGTGCTTCCCGGAATCATCTTTCAAATAAATCACTTGACCTCAAATTCCTTTCTCAAAATCTGCTTCTCTGAGAACTCAATATTTGCCCAGATCTACCTTCTCAGTAATTTTTCCCTACTGTCTCGTGTTCTCTTCCCACAGACCCTCTTATCTCTTATTTGGTACCTGGGCTTTTAGTGTCAACATTTTGTTCCCACACCATATGGAACCCTCACTCTCAGATTGAGCCCTGGTTACCTTGAAACTGGCAGTGTGCTAGTAAATGTTTAACGACCAGCTCTTAAAAAAAAACAAGAATAGAAAAAACCTTGAGATCTGTGGCATTGACTGATCTGTGTGGTGTAAATGCTCCCATCATGGCCAGATTCAGGCTACCAAGGTGACATCACTGAACATGGAGTTAGGAAGAGAGGTGTAAGATTGGCTCTTGCAAGCCAGCAACTCCCACCCTGAAAGGAGAACCCTCTCTAGGTCTGGAAAGGAATATTGGAGCCAGATTGTTGAGGGCCTTGAAAGCCAGATTATGGGGTTAAGAATTTAATCTGTAGTCAAAGGAAGATTACTACAGTTTTAGAGCTGAGGCAGACAGGTGGGCATATGTTATTATCTGCATTGTATTTTGAAAATATCAATCCAGCAGCATTGTGTAAGAAATATGGTGGACAGAAAACTGAGGCAAAGAGACAAAGGTTATTGTGTTCTGACAAGGACATGAGCACATACTGGGGATGTGGAAATAGAAAACAGGATGGATGCAAGAGAGATTTGGCGATTAGATTCCACCTATCAGAACAACTGATAGGATGTTGACAGACGGGAGATGATAAAGTTAATGAGATTCCCGGATTTCAAGTTTATCCTGTCATTTGACATTTGAGTCTAAAATTCCAAATGGCCAAATGTTACCATTGGGGATATAAGGAATGTTAGTTTCTTGACCTTTAAAGCTTATAAGCATCATGTATGAACTTGCAATATTCCTTTGAAATTGCTACTGTTTCCCTAGTGAAGTCCAAGCACTGAAGGGGGAATCAATGTGGTATAAGAAATTGTGGGAAGGATGCTTGAAGATCAAATGTGACCTCTGGCTGGGTTGCTAACAGATACTGAATTTGGCCAAATCACTTGGTTCCCTTAAGACCCTCGGAGTCCTCACCTGTCTAAATAAAGGTTTTATAAAATGAGCTATTACACTACTTGGGAAACTTCAACATGCTAACCAGACATGAAGTACAGTGTCTAAGTGGCTTGGCATAGCTATTGCCAAAGATCTATTGCAAATTTTAGCTCTGTACAAATAAGACATATGGCTGTTACTGCAGTGAGAAACTCTGTTTATTTCAGTGTTACTAATTACATAAATACTTTTTATAGCTGGTTGTCTGGAATCTTTAGGATCCCAAGAAACACAAAGCATTTGCATGCAGCACACACTTCAGTTACAAGCTCTATGGGATTGTTGCTGGTGCTCTATCTTAGGCTAGATAAGGACAAAAACAAGCACGTATCCCTATCTGAGACCAGAAGCCATCCCGTACCCATGAGGAGAAGCAAGACCAGAGGCCATCCTGTGGCCGTGAGGAGAAGCAGCCTTAGAATGAAGCTGTGCTTTGCCAGAAAGCAAGAAGGAAAGAACCTTAGTCATTTATGACATCATTGAGTTGCAAAATCAACTGACCTCATGACCCTCCCTACCACTAGACACCTTGTTATATAAAGTTATAAATGTCTTTTCATTTAAGTCACTTTGGATTGAGGTTTTTGTCGCAAGCAAATTCATGCTAACTAATACATAATTTGGCTTAGGTTTTTGAAGGTTTATTTCTCATATAACAACAGGGAAAGAATAATGTCCTTCAAAGACACAGGTTCTAATTCAGAATCTATCATTTATTTATTGAATGACCTCAAGCAAGTCAGTTTCCTTATCTGCAAACAAAAACAATATTCTTTTCCTTTTTTTTGAAAAATATTTATTTATTTTAGAGAGAGAGTTGTGTGAGAAAGCATGAGTAAAAGGGCAGACAGAAAGAATCTCAAGCTTACTTGCCTCTGAGCAAGGAGCCCCATATAGGGCTCAATCTCATGACCCTGAGATCACAAACTGAGCAGAAACTAGAAGTCTAGTGCTTAACCAACTGTGTCACCCAGGTGTCCCACCTTCATTCTTTTAATTTTGATTAAATGAACATACTTATTATGGTGTGTAATTTAAAATTATTAAATTAGCATGCAGCAAACTTAACCTTTTTTTGTTTTGGTGCACAGAGCTGTAAGTGGTAGTGTAGTAACAACTACCACAATAAGACATGGAACAGTTCCATCTGCCCCCAAAATACCCCTTTAAATTCTTTTGTAGTCATGCCCTCCTCTCACCCCCAATCCCTGGCACACTGATTTTTCTCTCCTATTCTTTTCCCATTTACAGAATGTAACATAAATGGAATCATGTAGTATGTAATCTTCTGACATTAGCTTCTTTTACTCAGTGTAGTACCTTTGAGATTCATTGTATTACTGTGTTTATCACTAGTTTGTTCCTTTTTTATTGCTAAGAAGTATTCCATTTTGTGTGTGTGTGTGTGCGTGCGTGTGTGTGTATCATAGTTTGTTTATTCATTCCCCATTAAAATACATTTGGTTTGTTTCCTAGTTTTAAAACTTATAAATAGAGTTGTTGCAATATCTGTATATAGGTTTTTGCGTGAACATAGGTTTTATTTCTCTAGGGTAAATATTTAGGAGTAGAGTGGCTGGATTATGTGGTAGGCATGCATTTAACTTTTGAAGAAACTGCCCAAATATTTTCCAGAGTGGCTATACCATTTTGCAGTTTCGCTAGTAATTCATGAGCGCTCCAGTTGCTCTGCATCCATGTCAGCACTTGGTATTGTCAGATTTTTCACTGTTACCATTCAGATAGGTGTGTAGTAGTTTCTAACTGTGGTTTAAGTTTGCATTTCCCTAAAGGCTAATGATGTTAAGCATCTTTCCATGTGCTTATTTACATCCATATATCTTCTTTGATGAAGTGTCTGTCAAATCTTTTGCCTACTTTATTTTTATTGAGAAATAATTGACATATATCATTGCACATGTTTAAGGCATACAGCATGATGGTTTGATTTGTATGTGTTAGGAAATGATCACCACAATAGGTGTAGCTAACATCCATCTTCTTATATACATACATTAAAAATAATAAAAAAGGGAAAATTTTTTTCTCTTTGTGATGAGAGCTATTACTTCCTACATTTCATACACCAAGCCTATTTAATTTTTTAATTGAGTCATTTGTTTTCTTACTGTTTAGTTTTGAGTGTTCTTTATATATTCTTGATACAAGATCTTCATTTGATATGCAGTTTGCAAATATTTTCTTTCAGTCTGCAGCTTATCTTCTCATTTTCATGATAATGTCTTTTGCAGAACAAAAGTTTTAAATTTTGATCAAGTTGCACTTGCATTTTTTTTTCTTTTTATGGACTATGCTGTCAATGCTATATCCATGAGCTCTTTGCCTAAGCCAAGGTCACAATGATTTTCTCCTGTCTTCTGAAAGTTTTATAACCTTCCAAATTACATTTAGATCTATGATCCATTCTGAGTTAAATTTTTTCTGAGGTATGAAATTTAGGTTGAGGGTTTTGAGGGATGGACATATAGGAATTTGTTTTCCCTTTCCATAAAAGCCCTCTATGTCCTGGGTCACATCCAATTTGCTGAAGAATCCAAAAAATCCTTGTATGTTAGCCTGGGATGCTTCACAAACTGTAAATCTGTATTCTATTGTCTTGAATGTATTTTAATGTGGCTTGGATATGCATGGGAATTGACAATAGAAAATAAATCAGAATTATGATTGTAAAATAAATCACCCATCCGCTGGCTACTGTTTTTCTCTCTCATATATATATATATATCACCCACAGAGCTCCTGCTTTACAGAGAATTTGAAAGTTACTTTTTAATTAACAGATAGTAATAGGACTTTGTCAAAATATTGATTCAGGGGTGTTTTCTTGCTGCATCACTGCTAAGTATTTGTTCAAACATGCAGGCCCTAGGGGAAATTGTGAAATCAGTGAAGATTATCTCTGATCCCCTCTCCACCTCTTTTCCCACCATATCCTTTCAATTGAGGCATGTGAAGAAGGTAGACAGAGTCCTACATGAAAACCCAAATTCTGAACCAGAGCGTGAAATGCTGATTATCAAATTCAAGTGTAATCTCTTTTTTCTCTTGTCATAAAATCACATTTCCACTGAAGTCACTCATCTGTTAATCATTTACTCTGGCAGTTGGTGATTTTAAGCAGGACCTCGAATTTTTCAGAGCTTAGATAGGCACAGAAATCTCAAGGTTTCCTACCTGGTGTTCTTTGTTTTGTGATCTGGTAAATTCTGGCTTTAGAAGGCGATATTAAGAAATGCACACACAATTTATGAGGTAGAAAAAGGGTAAATAAATATGGTTAATGATCCAACCTTAGTGTCAGAGGCAGATGAGATGTAAAAGGTGAGGTTATCTTTTATGGGTGCCCTTTTATTTGCTTAAGCTCCCACCCAGAATCCTAGAGCTATCTCTTTCCCAATAGGCTGATTCCAATTCCTCCCCTCCAAAGCACAGAGGTCAATCTGTGCATAAAGGAGATTTATTAGCAGACCAAAGGCTATCAGGCATTAAGCAAACAGGGAAATCACAGAGATTCAAAGTCCACCAAGGGCCTCAACAGTCATATCTGATGCTCCCCAGGATGGCCAGATACTTCTAGAGTTTGAGTGTTGTGGAGGCCCTGTGAAGCTATTGGCAGTTCTTCCTGTTGCCCGGCACTTGGTCAAGAAGCACTGTCCCAAAAGTAATTTCCATAGCAATATTCTCACCTTGAGCCCAAGACACATTTCCTGGATGTCTTCAAAAGTCACTGTTTGGTGAATGCCTTCCCCACCCCTTTCTGGGTCTTGATGAAATTCTCTCTGTGGTTGCTGTCTTTCTCCAGACACTACCTGTGAAGCCCTGTTCATCTCCTCACGATTGTTTTATTTGACCACATCTTCTAAGCTCTGCCCTCACCTTAAGTAACTAGTTAAACACAGCCTTCATCTTTTAAGGCTGCTCTACTGGTAACAATCTTGTGGCCTATAAAGATGAAACCTAACCAGGGCCCAGAGGATAAACTATGAGTATCTTGTCCCTAAAGTGAGAGAGAAACAAGCCCTTTCCCTGGAGCTTTGTTAACTGTTTGGAGTCTGGGACAGGGGATTCAGCACCCACCATGATCAATTCCATCCTCCAGAATTCTTCAACTGGAATTCAATATCATTTCTTCCAAAGAACCAAGGAGTTCGTGGATTTCCAGGTCAACCTCTATAGTTCCCCCAGTGTATTACCATTAAGAAATAAGCAAATCATCTGGGAAGTCATACAAAGAGATTTAATCCAGAGATTTCAGAGTCAGTTACAGTTGAGCTTTTTATGTGAGCAAATTACTCAGCCTCACTAAACATGTTTCATCCTCTGTTAACTGGTGGTATTATATCATGACTTTGTTATGAAGATGAAACATGATTGATGGATATAGTGATTGATGGATATACTCCATATGCTACTATATATCGTATTGCAGTAGTCTACCTTGCTTTGTGTTCAATAAATGTTAGCTTTTAGTAGTCACTGGCATCAGAACATGTGGTGAGAGCCCCCACCCCCTCCCAGTTGTTGGTTTATTATAGTCACTCTCCTAGAAATAAAAGAGAGGTGCATCCTGAGTTTTTTCCACCATTGTCCTCTAAACTAATCAAAACAAGGAAGAAATAAAACCAGTGTTTCTCAGTGAGGACCTATGATGTGTTTTCTTCTCTCTTTTTCTCTTCCCCCTCAGTGATGGGAAAACCAGGGATCTTGTTCTCCCTCAGTACTTCACAAACTTTTCATATTTTGAATCATTTACTGCCTCATAGTATTTTCCTTCCACAACCATGCCATGCTAACCAACCTATCCCATTTGAGATGGAAATAAGATAAAATAATTAATGATTAAGTGCTTTGAAAATACAAAGGACTCTGAAAATGCCAACAGCCAGTGTTGCTTTCCAGTCTAATGAAACAGTGTAATAAAAACAGATCATAAAATCTTTTTGATACCATGGCCACTACTCTTTTTGCCAGTTAAAATTTATAGTTGTTGCCTGTTTGTTCAAAGCAGTGAGGGACATGAAAAGAGTCCCGTCAATTTTCCAAAGTAGGTGTCCCTAATCAGCTGAACGCAAAAAGTCTGGAGACATCAGCAATATATTTTGCAAAGTTCATATGTGAATAACACATCATAATCACCTTCAGTTTCCAATGATATGACTGACTCTTTCCCCACTCACAAGCCCTTTTTTGGCAATGAATGTTCCGTTCACATCTCATGTCTTGTGTCAGTTAGTTTATATCACTACTAGGTGTTTTATTTTATTTTATTTATTTGAGAAAGATAGAGAGAGAGAGAGAGAGAAAGAACGAGCAGGGGGGAGGGGCAGGTAGAGAGGGAGAAGCAGACTCCTCATCGAGCAGGGAGCCTGATGTGGGGCTCAATCCCAGGACCCTGAGATCATGACCTGAGCTGAAGGCAGATGCTTAACCCACTGAGCCACCCAGGTAAAAACTACCAGGTGTTTTTGTATATAATGCATCATAAGAGCAGGACACTGGACACAGAGGATAAATAATCCAGGTAACCTTAGGTTAGGTAGGGGGCAAAGAATAAATGCACTATTGAGTTTAGAAGTAACTGTTTGATCAACTTAAAGTGAAAGCTATTTGCTAGTTTTCTTATTGTAATTCCAAATGGGACAACATTTTGAAGTTGCTAGGTGTAACTGCAGTACCTAGAAGGCCACCTATTTCTTTGTGTTTGGGGGAGCCTGGGAATTTTAGTATGATTCTACAAATGACTAAGACATAGTGAAGAATCCAAAGAATTGGGTTTCCATTAGAGGCTCTGGACATATTCACCACCCAGGATTCAGGGTTGTTTTGGAACCCAACACATATAAAAGTGTTTAACCATTTTGAAATTGATCACACTTTTCAGAACATTTTGTGCTATTTTTTCTTTTTCATCCCAACACTACCCTTTCATTTAACAAAGTAATATTGGCACCTGACACTCTTCCTTAACTCTACTAAGTAAGTATAATTAAAAGTTATTTACATTCAATTATTTGCTTATCTGCTTCTTTGATTGTGCTTTCTCTTTTCATCAATACCAATTTTAGCTTCATTTAATCAAAGTGGTGAAATAATTAGATAGATAGGAGATTTGAAGTAAAACTGATGTATCAACCTTGATAAGACCCTAAGGCCTCCTGGAATATTAACTTCCTTTATCACTGTTCTCCCTAAGGTTCACCTTGATTTTTTATGCCTCTTAGCTTGGATGGCAGTTACTGGGGAAGCTATTAAAATCAACATGAAATATCAAAAGGCAAGTACAGTTAGAATGCTTCAATATCTAATGTCATAGGAGGAATTCGACAAATATTATGATTTGCTGATATATGTAGAAGCTTCAAAGACCATGAGAAACTGGGTCAAACTGACCATTTAGGACTACTCATTAGAAAAAAGGATTTTAGGCTATGCAATTATTAAACATTTAATGTAAGCATAGTATCTTCCTTACTAGATCCTTGAGAGGTCTGAGATCATGGAGTGTTAGACATAGGTGAACCCTGAATATTTTAATCCAACTCTCTTCTCCAGAGGACCAGGGAAGTACAGCGACTTTCTCAAAGTCAGGTAAAGGAGGGAGAACAAGAAAAAGCAAGTGAGAGAGCAAGAAATAGGAAGTGGCTTCTCGGCTATTAGGGAAAGCTCTTTCCATTACTGATTGACAGAAAAGGAGGGGTTTTCTCTCCCCAGCATTTGAAATCCCCTCTAATTCTTGTTGTGTGAATCTTAGTGTAGAGTCTTAGTGTAAAAGTCTTCCCTCCCTCCCTCCACCTCCTGCAAAGCCAAGTCATGGACACATAATCAATCCAGCAGACATTCTCACCTGCAGCTTTGAATCTTGAAAGAGTAAAGAAAAAGAGCCAGGGAGATGAGACTTACAATGCTATGATCTACCAGCATTTCTGGCTGTGTCCGGTGGCTAACACCCTGTTGCCGTGGTGACTAGGCAGTGTGATGGCTGTGGACTACAGGGAAGTCAGCAGTAACATCCTTCCCTGGTCTCTGGCTTCCTTGTCTCCCTAATCTTCTCCCTTTGCTCAGGCTATTCCTCTCCAGACCATCTGTTAATTCTCTGGGTCCCCTGATGATTTCCTACTAACCCTCTTTTCTACTCCCCTACAAGAACTCTGGCTGATTCAGAAAATGGTACCACAGTTGCCACAAGCAACTGACCCTCAGGGGAAAGTGATTAAATCAGGATTGGTTGACTGACATTGAAACCTCCCCTTAGAAATACGGTGGCAAAATAGCCGATTAAACAATTGCTTATGGTCACCGGGAATGCTGGCTGAGAGTACAATTTAAGGAGAAGCATGTGAAGGGTATTGAGGAGTTCAGTGAAAGCCAATGAGATGGCTGCTTCTTATAATGAATAGCGTAAATGTGAAAAAAGTCATCTGCCTCAGTAGATCTGAGATGGTCAAAGATAAACTCAGATGTTGCTTTGATCATGTGTGCTGATGAATTACAATATCATTGGTATTCACAGCCCTGGTTTCAGAGGTGCATATTGTGGCATTATCTGGGTTAGACTGAAAGCTGGAAAATTCACATGGAAATATTTGAGAGGATTTAGAGAACCCTAAGCATGCTTAACCCTTCATTCTCATTGATGCTCCCTTGCCAACTCAAGAAATCTCTCCCACCTTGTCTAATGACCCTATTCTTCCCTTGATTGAAGATGTTTTTTTACTGAAGGGAGTTACCTTGTAAGATGAAGGCAGTTCTCCTCATCTTTCCCCACCAATTCCCAAGATTGTCAGATCTCATCATAATTCTGGGAAGGGGATGACGATGATAAAGTCAGAAGCCAAGGAGGCCAAAGAACTGCTGGATTTAGAGTTTATAGTGAAGAAAGTACTCTGTAAAGTGTGCATGAGAATAGAGTAAAAGGATGCTTGATCAAGGATCAGAGATGTAATCTGGGGTTGGTCTGGATCCAACAGTTCAAGATTCACTTTAGATTGGGTAGCTATATTGAGTCCAAGGAATAAAGAAGGGAAATGCTCCTAGTGGGCAAAACTTCAAGTAGAGTACCTTGACAGGCATTCAGCCTGGAGGGAGAGAAGCTCTGAGGCATAGATCTATAGGAATTCACAAGCAGTTGTTAATGGTTTGAACAGATGATTATGGACATGGAAGGGACAAGATTAAAGATTAGAGACAAGTGTTTCCTATATGAATTGCAGCTAAAAACCACCAACATGGTATTGAGAGAAACATATGTTCAATGAAGTTTAGGTATTAACAGCCCAAGAGATTTAGGTGTTCTATCAGGAAAATACTGATTAGGACATTTTATTGGGTGGGCTAGTACATATATACTTTTGGTTGTCCAGCATTTGAACCCCTAATTAGACTTAAAAATCTTATTGCTTGGGGTGCCTGGGTGGCTCAGTGGGTTAAAGCCTCGGCCTTCGGCTCACGTCATGATCCCAGGGTCCTGGGATTGAGCCCCGCATTGGGCTCTCTGCTCAGCGGGGAGCCTGCTTCCTCCTCTCTCTGCCTGCCTCTCCGTCTACTTGTGATCTCTGTCTGTCAAATAAATAAATAAAATCTTTTTTTAATATTATTTTTTAAGCTTTTTTTATTTAAACATATAATGTAACCCCACCACCCTCTCCCAACCCCTCTCCCTTCCACCCCCCTCAGTTTGTTTTATGACATTAAGAGTCCCTTTTGGTTTGTCTCCCTCCCGATCTCATCTTGTTTCATTTTTTTCTTTTCCTACCACCTTAACCCCCACCCCCATTGTCTTTTTTTTTTTTAAGATTTTTATTTATTTATTTGACAGACAGAGATCACAAGCAGGCAGAGAGAGAGAGGAGGAAGCAGGCTGTCCGCAGAGCAGAGAGCCCGACGCGGGGCTCGATCCCAGGACCCTGGGATCATGACCTGAGCCGAAGGCAGCGGCTTTAACCCACTGAGCCACCCAGGCGCCCCCCCATTGTCTTTTTTTAAGAGGACACAGAACTGTCTTGTTTTTGAGCTCTTTCCAAATTTCTAGAAATCCCAAAATGTGTGAGTATTGAAAGAAGACAGCAGCCCAGTTCCCATCAAGGAAGCCAAAGGAAGCAATATTGCCTGTATTCTCTCCCCTTGGCAAAGAGGGTGAACTAGTAGCCCCAGCCAACTGGATGCTTCCACCCAGGACTTCGCTCTCGAGAATGTGACCAAAAGACGAATGAATGGACAATGAGATTAGAAGCATGGTGGAAGCAGTGGCTTTGTCTAGCAGTGGTGTCCTACCTAGCCAGATTGGTCCTGCTGTGTAGCTTTCCTTGATCTATGCCTTTTTATTTTTAAATAAGCCCCATTCCCCAGTCTTCTCACTGATTCTCTGCATTCGTTGATAGCCTCAAGTGCTAGATGTCAACAAGGAAAGTTGGTTTGCATGGGCTATATCAATGAGCTTTCTTGTCTTCTAGCTTCTTGTTGGGTTTGGCCATTAGAACCTCAGATAGAGAATAGAGGAAGGGAGGGGACTGAAGTCAAAGATTTATCCTTCTGGTTTCTCAGGAGGTCACCTTGGGTTGGCAGTTCCTCAAGGGAAATTCACTGTTCCTCCCAAGGTGGCCTACTCTACACAACTCTCTCTCTCCTTCCAAGTTCTTTTTTTTTTTTTTAAAGATTTTATTTATTTGACAGATAGAAATCACAAGTATGCAGAGAAGCAGGCACAGAGAGAAAGGGAGGCAGGCTCCCTGCCGAGCAGAGAGCCCAATGCGGGGCTTGATCCCAGGACCCTGAGATCATGACTTGAGCCGAAGGCAGAGGCTTCAACCCACCGAGCCACCCAGGCGCCCCTCCTTCCAAGTTCTAATAAGCTCACTATCTCTTCATCTTTTGGGACCCAAGCTGTCCACCCTGGGTCTTTGCCCTATGCCTTGTGGTTGCCCCAACCCCCTCCCAACGCTTTTAAATTAGGCCCTTTGTAAATAAACCCTTCTCCAATTATCCTAATAAGAGGGTGTCATCTGTTTGTCAGAAACCTGACTGATATGCCTTCATTTTCTGGTTAACTTTGTGCCAAAGAAACCCAACAGACTTAGCATTCTGACAGGAGGATAAAGAAGGAGCAAAAGCCCAGAGTTGGGATCAAGGGTGAAATTTTCAGTAAAGAGTAATAAATGAGTCCAAATGTAGCCAAGGGAGTCTGTTAGGAAAAAGTCACCCATGGAAAGGCATAGATAAAAATAGCTCAAAATCCACTTAAAGTCTTCAAACCTGACCCCTAATCACAGTGGGCAATGGCTAACAGTTGATGTAAAATGAAGCTTCTGTTCACAGACATACAATTGCTGAATAGCTGGGCCGTTCATTTTTAAGTGTCTGGACAGCCATTAAGTCCTCCCTCCCTCTCTCCCAAGTCCTGTGGTGTTTTACACAAAGGAAAATGCACATGGGTTCTTCCACACGTCTCCTCTACGGTTCTCTTCGCTGTCAGAGAGACACAGCTGTACCCTGTTTGGAGCGATGCGGCATGAAAAAGCTATTAATCTAGCTCCATCTAGATGCACCAAGCCTAACTGCAGGGCTGCCTCCAGCTTCATTAGAAGGATATGTACAAAGTAATGAAATTCTAAAAACACGGACCGTGAAACAAAAACTGGGAATTACAGTTATGGGAGAAAGTAAACAATATGTGAAGAGCCTACTGAAAAGCCAGGCACCACAGATTTTGTACACGTAATCTCATTTAAACCGTACAGTCTTGTAAATTTGTAGTTATTCTCCTGATTTAACAGGTGAAAAATCAGGGGCAGAGTAAGCAACTCTCCCAGATTACTCACGTAACAAGTGGTAAATCCACAGCTCAAAGCCATGCTATGCCAAACCTGTTTTCGAAATTGAGGCATACGGCCCGACCCCGCAGGAGGTGCTCAAGACACTCCGTTTTGGTGGAGCAAAGCCAATGTTAGAACTTTTAGTTATTTTTTAAAAAAAAGAACTTTTAGTTATTTTAATTTTTATCAGATTATCTGAAATCTTTGTGTGCATGCTTCATAATATACGTAATATATTCGTACAGTAGTACGTGAAGGTAAATATGTAAATGCACATGTATGGCTTCTACTGGGTAGTTTTCCTTGATCTTTGTCTTTATTTTTTCTGAGCCTCGTCCCTCAAAGTACTCACTGATCCTCTACACCAGCTGATAATCTAGGTATAGACCCAGGAGAACTGATTTGCATGGGCCACATCAATGAGCTCTTATCCCTTCTGCCTTCTTGTTGGTTGTAAGTGATGGGTGAGCCAAAAAATCTGAAGACCACTGCTCTGCACTCTTTCAAAACGCAGTATGGTGTAATTGTTGGGAGCGTGGATTCTGGAACCAGGCTGCATGTATTCAAACCTCAGTTACCCTGTTTTAGCTGAGAGATGTTGGATAACTTAACCTCTCTGTGCCTCAGTTTTCTGAGATGTAAATAATTAATACATATGCATATTTAAATAATTAATACATAGAGTGCTTAGACCATTACCTGGCAAAAATAAGAATATAATAATATAAGTCATTATCATCACGTTACATGATCCTTCAAAGTCATCAACCAGGAAAGCACCTTGTCATACAACTATTGCCCTATATCCCTTATAGTTCTTCATTAGGAACTGGCTCCTGAGTTAGTCTGTGAGCCACCTGAGATCATCAGACCCATTTCTTAATAGTCACACTCTATTTGTCGCCCCAAAGGATATTTTTCTTCTTGAAAATTTTTTATACTTTACATCAACTTAAGTTTCAGATTATTTTTCAAGACAAATCTATTTTCTAAACTCCAGTACAAATGCAAAGATTAAGGATTTAAATTTCTGTAACTTTTTACAGAAACATACCTCAAGGGGCACCTGGGTGGCTCAGTGGGTTAAAGCCTCTGCCTTCGGCTCAGGTCATGATCCCAGGGTCCTGGGATCGAGCCCCCACGTTGGGCTCTCTGCTTGGCGGGGAGCCTGCTTCCTCCTCTCTCTCTCTCTCTCTCCTTGCCTACTTGTGATCTCTCTCTGTCAAATAAATAAATAAAATCTCGAAAAAGAAAGAAACTAAAACCCCTGGGGCTAATAATGCATTATATGTTAATAAAAAATTAAAAAACAACAAAACAAATAAGAATGAATACCCACCTTTTTTATCAACATGGACGAGACTGGAAGAGATTATGCTGAGTGAAACAAGTCAAGCAGAGAGAGTCAATTATCATATGGTTTCACTTATTTGTGGAGCATAAGGAGTAACACGGAGGACATGGGAGGATGGAGAGGAGAAGGGAGTTGGGGAAAATTGGATTGGGAGACGAACCATGAGAGACTGTGGACTCTGAGAAACAATCTGAGGGTTTTGGAGGGGAGGGGGATGGGAGACTGGGTGAGCCTGGTGGTGGGTATTGTGGAGGGCACGTATTACATGGAGCACTGGGTATGGTGCATAAACAATCAATCTTGGAACACTGAAAAGAAATTTTAAAAAAATAAATAAAAATTTAAAAAAAAAAAGAAGTGATGGCAATGGTCCAGGTGAGAGGGGATGGTGTTTTGGGACAGGGAGGTGGTGAAGTGATAGTGGAGGCGATTAGACATAATGAGCTTGCATATATATATGCAAGCTCATTATTATTATATTCTTTTATTTGAGCATAGTTGACACACATGTTACATTAGTTTCAGGTGGATTTGACAAGTTCATAATTTATGCTATGCTCATCACAAGTGTAGCTACTATCTGTCACGTACAACGTTATTACAATATCATTGACTATACTCCCTATGCTCCTACATTGTACCTTTTATTCCCATGACTTATTCATTCCATGACTGGAGCCTTGTACCTCCCACTTCCCTTCACCCATTTTGCCCATCCCGCAGGCAACCATCAGTCTGTTCTCTGTATTTATAGGTCTGATTCTGCTTTTTTGTTTGTGTATTCATTTGTTTTGTTTTGTAGATCCCACATATCAGTGAAATCATATGGTATTTATCCCTCTTAGTCTGAAAATTAAAAATAGAAATACCATATGATCCAATAATTTCATTACTGGGTATTTACCCAAAGAACATGAAAACACTGATTCAAAAAGATATATACACCCCTATGATTATTGCAGCATTATTTACAGTAGCCAAGATTTAGAAGCAACCTAAGTGTTCATTGATAGATAAATGGATAAAGAAATCACACACACACAGACACACACACACACACCCAGAAATATTTTGCAGCCATAAAAAGGATGAGATCTTGCCATTTGTAACAACATGGATGGACCTAGAGGGTATTATACAAAGCTTGCAGATATATTTTGAAGCTACATCTTTCTGAACATATATTTAAAGGGATAATGTAGGTAAAAGGCCTCCATCAGGTATGTGGTATACAATAAAACCAATAAAGGGACATAATCATTACTACTTCATGCTCAAAATTTGTACAATAATCAGTGAATGGCCAGTTTGTTCAGAATTGGTATGAACTAAGATCTTATAACTTATTTTTTTCATTCCTAACATATTTTAATTTTTCCTCAATAGGCAGATCATATGGTTCTGAGAGCTAGGGTTCTGTAGCCAGACAGACACGGGTTCAAATCTTAGCTCCACCTCTTACTGTTTGACTTAGAGCAAGTTACTTAACCTCTCTGTTCAGTGTCTTTACCTGTAAAATGAGGAGATTCAGTAAAATATACCCAAGAGAGTTTTGTGAGGATTCACTCAGTTAATGTATGTAATGAATTTAGAACTGAGGGTGCCTGGGTGTCTCAGTGGGTTAAGCCTCTGCCTTCGGCTCAGGTCATGATCTCAGGCTCTGCCTACTTGTGATCTGTCTCTCTGTCAAATAAATAAAATATTGAAAAAATATAAATTGAAAAAAAAAAGAATTTAGAACTGTGCCTGCTACACAGTAAATGCTCATGAAATGTTAGCTATTATTGTTGACTAACTTCTGTTAGTTTTTTGATTTCTTATTTTTCTTTTTGAACATTTTTTAAAGATTTTATCTACTTATTTATTTGACAGAGATCACAAGTAGGCAGAGAGGCAGGCAGAGAGAGAGGGGAAGCAGGCTCCCCGCTGAGCAGAGAGCCTGACGTGGGGCTCGATCCCAGGACCCCGGGATCATGACCTGAGCTGAAGGCAGAGGCTTTAACCCACTGAGCCACCCAGGCTCCCCTGAACATTTTTGATTGAAAAAAACAAATGGTGTTAATTGTAAGAAGAAAATTAAACCCATACAGATATGTATGACTTAGAAATTAAAAGGCCTCTCTAATTCCACACCCCAGAGGGAAGTACTATTAAACAGTGTTGTAAATGTTCCTCCAGATTTTACCTATGTGTTTATTACACCTATTCTTGTATGCACATATGTTAATTTACTTTTTATGAAATGGGATAATACTCTGCATATTATTTTGCAACATGTTTTTATCACTTAAAATTCGATCTTAAGTATTTTTCCATTTAAGTTCACATAAAACTATTATACGTGATTGCATGGTATCCCATTGTATGGAAGCCCAATAGTGTATTCATTCAGTTGCTTATTGAAGTCATTTAGATGTCTTTATTTTTCCTTTTTACTGTAACAAACAATGCTACAGTAACATCCTTGCCCATGTTCTTGGTGCAAATTTCTATATCTCTGTAGGAAAAAGTTCGGAAAGAACTCATCTATAGAAATGGTTAGAATGAGTAAGAATGATATACCCTTCTTAAAATATTGTAATTTATATTGCCAAATGACCTTTTGAAAAGATCATATATATTTTTTAAATTCCCACAAACTGTGAATAAATGTGCTTATTTGCCTACTAATTATATCATGGCAATATTTTTAATCTTTGCCAGTTTAGTAGGGAAGATAAATAGGTTTTATGATTTAATTTACACTTTTAATACTAGAGTTCATTGTCTGTTCAAATGTTTAAAGTTTAATATTTTTTGTACATACTCCCTATTTTTGTACATTGATTTTTTTTGGTTGGGTTCTTTTTATTTATTTTTTCCTTTTTCTCCTCTTTAAGATTTGGAAAAAGCAAGCCATAGGCTGGGAAAAAATATTTGCAAAATATAAAACTGACAGCAAACACTAAATATCTACCCAAAAGAAGTTTGAGATTTGTACACACACACACACATACACATACACAGAAGCACACACAGGCACACACACGTACCCATGAATAGCCATAGCAGCTTTATTTATGAGTATACTAAACTGGAGAGGGCCCAAAGCTTCATCAACAGGTAAATGGATAAATAAATTAAGGTAGATCCGTAAAAAGGAACAAATTACTGATAAACCCAACAACATGAAATCATTTTAAAAACACTATGCTGGAGCGCCAGGGTGGCTCAGTGGGTTAAGCTGCTGCCTTCAGCTCAAGTCATGATCTCAGGGTCCTGGGATCGAGTCCCACATCGGGCTCTCTGCTCGGCAGGGAGCCTGCTTCCCTCTCTCTCTCTCTCTCTCTGCCTGCCTCTGCCTACTTGTGATCTCTCTCTGTCAAATAAATAAATAAAATCTTTAAAAAACAAACAAAAAACCCCCCACTATGCTGAGTGAAAGAAACTAGACATGAAAGAAATTATACAAAAGACAATACTAATCTATGACTGATGAAAAATCAGAATGAGTTTTTTTTCCAGGAGATGGGAATGGAAGGCAGAAATGTTTACCTGGCGTAGTGTGGTGGTCACGTGGTATAATGGTATAAACCTCTGTCAAAGCTCACCAAAGTATACACTTCAATGGGTGCATTTATTTTATTTCGGTTGTCCAATCAAGTTGACTTAAAAAGAAAAAATGGTTTTGTTTCTTATTTTTTTTATAGTTTTTATTTATTTGTGAGAAAGAGCACATGAGAGAGCATGAGCAGGGGGAGTGGCGGGGGTGGGGGTGGGGACCCGGCCCCCTGCTGAGCAGGGAGCCCAAAACAGGGCTTGATCTCGGGACCCTGGGATCATGACCTGAGCCGAAGGCAGACGCTTAACTGACTGAGCCACCCAGGTGCTCCTACAAATATTCTGTTTCTCACGTTTCAATTATTTTCAATAAAATAGCATTGTATCGTGCATATCACATTTGTAATTTTATTTTTCTCAACATTACCTTTTTGAGACTCCTTCATGTTCATACATGTAGAACTGATTCATTTGTTACAACTGCTAAACAATATTCATTCCTATGTGAATAAACAGTCTTTCCACTCCTCTAGTGATGGACATGTAGGTAATTGCCACTTTTTTTGAGGATAAACAATGTGCTGTGGACAACTTCATGTACGCCTCTTTGGGCACAGTTACCTGTTCACTTTAATTTCATTTTGGCAAATTATTTATATAATGGGATTGTAATAATTTGCATTCTCACTAGCAAGCTTCCTGTATTCCTAAATACTCAAACACACTTAAAGTCAATAATATTATTATTTTTGCCAATAATATGTTTCTCATGATTACTTATTTTGCGTTTTCATTATTTCCAATAAGGTTAATGATCTTTTTACATGTTTATTGGCCATTTGGATTTTTATCTCTTTGAATGCAATATCCTTTGATTATTTTGTATGTCTTTCATTTTTGTCTTTTTCTTCTTGACTCATTAGTATTCTATATGTATTCTGAATACTAGATCCTTTATCCGACAATTATCTATAGTCATATTTACCAGCCTGTTCGTTTATTGCTTCCCTAAAGTACTTCTTAGGCTTTTCTGGGAGTTAAACTCCTGCTACATGAAGTATGATCCATGGACCAGGAGGATCAGCATCAGCTAGGAATTTGTTAAAAATGCAGATTCCTAGGGCCCACCCGAGATCTGCTAAATCAGAATCTGAATTTTAACAAGACCACTAGATGATCTGTATGTGCATTCAAGATTTTTAAATAGTGGATTAAATGATTAAGAAAAGTGCAAATTTTCTTCCTTGGGGTAATACCATAGTAGTCCCCACCTAATTTCTGCTACTTTCTTATAAATGAAATTCCCCAGCTTTGGACCTATATGTCTTCAGTTCATATATCCTGGAGCTGCACCACAAAAGTTCAGAAATCAAAGAAGCTACTAGAATTGAATTTACTGATCTCCAGGTCGTGAGATTGAGCCCCGCATCTGGCTCTGTGCTCAGCACAGAGTCTGCTTAAGATTCTCTCTCACTCTGCCTCCCCCTGCCCCCCAGTGTGCACGTGCGCTCTCTCTCAGATAAATAAATCTTAAATATATTTAAAAAAAAGAATCTCACTTGTGAGTCTGGATGTCTATGAGATTTGGTAGTAGGGTTTCCCAAGTGGAGATACACCTGTTTTTCTCATTGCCAAGAAAGAAATGGTGTTGGAAGTTGCATTGTAATATAATTCAAAATGCAAGCCTTGGAGGTTTTCTTGACTGCTGCCAAGAAAGGAACTAGTTCAGTGAAGAAGCATAATCCATCAAATGTCTTCCTTGTTTGTACATGCTTCTATTTTTAAGTTGACACAGAATGCTCCAGAAATGAATAACAACTAGAATTAATAAGGGAAATTGCCCAGAGTTGTGCATGTTGTCAGACATGTGACGACTTCTCTATATCAACATGATTTCCTGAGGTTGGCCGGCTAGGAAGGGGAGCAGTCACGGTGAGAGCACAGGACTGCAGCCGAGAGTCATGAAATTATCCCTTAGCACTCCCTGCCTTCTCCAATACGAGGGAAGTGACTCTGCAGGTTGAGACCATCAGGCTACGGGGATGTGGTGGAGACATGTACTACTTACTAACTGTCATGGATGCTCCCACCTTTCCCGGCCTGCCTGCAGCGCACAGGGGCCCAGAGCACTGGATCTGGCCACGGGGTGGTAAGAAGCAGAAACATGTTACCTCTAGCCGGAAATATTTCATTCCCCATTTCCCCCCTCTCTCTAGACCTGCTGCGGCCACCAGGCCACCAAAGAGGTCAGGAGTCACAAACCGTGCAGTTACAAGATTGTCAGACCTCTGTCAGTGGTCCTGGCCCCGGAGTGATCAGGTAAAGCAGATCCCCCCGCTGACCCATACTGGACATGTAGCATGAGTGAGGGAAAGAACACTTCGGTTTGTGTTAAGCCACTGAGATTTGAGTGTCGCTTGCAATGAAGCATAGCCTGGGTTACATGGATACAGTGAGCAGAGCTGACTCTGCCTTATTCATGAGAGCTAACACCGTTGAGTGATATCCTCTAGCCCAGGTACCACGCTGTAAGCTCCACGTGCATGATCTAGTCCCTCACCTTCTGGGATAGACAATAGTATTATCATATGTTATATGACATATGCAATATGCATCATTATCATAAGTATCAGTTTTATGTACATATATTATATATATGACCTATATATTCATATTTATATAATATATAAATCATGGGTATATTGTGCAAGGAGATTTTCTTCCTTTCCTCTTGTTATGCTAAACGTAGTGTCTCCCGTCTAGCTAAGACTAGTCGCTCCACAGATCTGGATGCCATCTCTTCCCCCCTTAGAGGATTGGTTATTCCTTCACTCTCCTAAATCTGTTTTCTCTCCTACGTGTTTTGCCCCTCACCATTCTCAAGTCTCCCCAAACTTTTTTTAAAAGATTTTATTTATTTATTTATTTGACAGAGAGAGATCACAAGTAGGCAGAGAGGCAGGCGGGGGTGGGGGGTGGAAGCAGGCTCCCCGCTGAGCAGAGAGCCCGAAGCAGGGCTCGATCCCAGGACCCTGAGATCATGACCTGAGCTGAAGGCAGAGGCTTAACCCACTGAGCTACCCAGGTGCCCTTCATGTCTCCCCCAGACTTAACAGAAGCCCTCCATCCACGTCCTTTCCCCCTCCAAATACTATCTCCTATCCCCTCCTATCCCATTTTAGTCTCCGATGTCTGAAGGGTTCACCCTCACTTGTCGCTCTCAGCTCCTCCCCCTTTCTACTCCAGTATTGTTTCTTCTTCCATTACTCTACCGAACACCTCTTTCCAGCACTACAAATGATCTCTTCATCGCGAATTTCAAGGGGCAGTTTCCGCCTTACTTCATTTCTTAGCATCACGTGACACAACTGACCACACCCTTCTGTTGAACCCCTAATCTGGGAACTCTCCCTCTGTGGCTCCTCTCTGCTTTTCGGCTTCATCATCTCTTGCTGGGCCGTTAAGTGTTGACCTTTAGCACAACTCATCCTAGCCTCTCTTTCCTTTTCACTCTATACTCACTTTCCAGTCTTTCACCTAGAAGTGTTTCCGGAGGGTAACTAGACCCAGGCACCCCCAAATATGCCCCTCCATCTGGGGCTCCTACTTACCAATTGGCTGCTCCCCTCAGCACCTCAACTTTGATGCCTTAGTGGGCTTAAGGATGAGCTGTAATGTTCTCTTCACCCTGCCTACCTAACTCCACCCTTCCTCTTTCCACGCTGTTCCCCATCTCAGTGAGTAGCACCAGCCTTCCTCTATTTGCTTACATTGGAAACCCTGGAGTAGAGCTGCATCAGTACCTTCTGGAATGCTCAGTGGCAAAATATGCTTTCTCTTTTTGAAATAAAACAAACAAACAAACTTGGGGCACTGGGTGGCTCAGTGGGTTAAGCGTCTGCCTTCAGCTAAGGTCATGATCCCGGGGTCCTGGGAACGAGCCCCACATGGGGCTCCCTGCTCAGGGGGGAGCCTACTTCTCTCTCTCTCCCTCTCCTTTCCTGTTCCTGCTCTCTAGCTCTCTCTCTCTCTATCTCAAATAAATAAATAAAATCTTAAAAAAAAACCCTAAAGCATATCATAACTAAAGGAAGTCTTTAAAACTTCTTCTTTTCCCACAGTGTCCTGCACTACCCAAGAGTCAGTAGTCGGTTACCAATTCCTGGTGATTCTACTTCCTAAGACGTTTTTAGGTTGGCCTGCTCCAGATCGGCCAATACACTATATTCTAAGCCATACTGACTGGTTGTCATTATATCTGCAGTAGCCTCTGAACCCTCCTCCTTGCTCCAATTTATTCCCCACAAGTCAGCCAGGCAGGATGATTCCAGGAATACACGTAGCTGACCCTGTCACTCCACTGCCTAAAATCCCTCAATGGCTCCCCACTGTCCTTAGGGTGAAATCTCAGCCCTTCAGAGGTCCACAACCCCACCACTTTGCCATAAGCTAGTGTCACCTCTTTGAGCTCCTGGAAAGAGCTCTGTTCTTTATGAGCCTTTGCCCACGATTTACTTTCTGCCCAGAGCTCTCACCTCTCCCAGCTTCTCCTTCCAGTTCTTAGATTTAATGGTATTTCTTCAGATAAGCATTTCTTAGCCTCTCACACGAGGCCACTGCTCCCCATTAAACACTTTCTTAGTACCCCCCACTTTGCTTTGTAAGTAAATGATTATTTGTGTATTGCCTCGTTTAATCTCTCCTTCAGGTTTTAACCAAACTCCCTGAGAAAGTCAATAATACACTCTCCTACACACAAGGTCCTTGAATCCGGCTTCTAGCTCGTGCCCACAACTACCACATGTACATACATCTCCTCATCCTGGAAGATGGCTTTTTGCCTCTTTGTTTTATGGTGTATGTGAAACTAGAGTTTGTAGAAAAATCTCTCTGGACAAATTCTAAAGCAATGGTGGTCTGCTGTTTGTGAATCTCTTTGTGCATTTCCTGTCAGTAGTGGATGGCACACCTTGGCCTTTTCAGGGAGGACAGAGAGAAACGTCCAAAGGACAGGTTGGGCTGGCTGAGCTAGATCCCAGCTCTCCTCCATTGTATAATCAACGCATCCATGAGGGAGTAACATGAACCACCTTCCAGGATTGCGGTAGGACTCATTCATTCGAGAAAGATTTAGTGAGCATCTAGTATATGGAAGGTCTGGGGTTACATGTTGGGAATACAAATGCGTTTTGGATATTTAGCAGGGTCCCTATTTCATTTATAGTTAGAGATGGTCACTTATTACTAGTATTGTTACGGTTATGTGTCGACGTTTGCCTGTGTCACACAGTCTGAGTGACAGAGCATGTGATATTTGTGACGTTTGTCATTATGCTTACGAGGTCCCTGTGGGGCCTAGATAAACCACCACCATCAGTGTGCGGCCTCAGAAGCATCCCTGCGCGCGGCGTGGCCGCCCCTCTCCTCCCGGCCACCAGAGGGCGCGCGGCCTCTACCTCCCCGCCCGCTGCGTCTGCGCCTGCGCCCGCGCCGTGCCGGCCGCTCGGCCTACTGCTCCCCTCCCTAGTCGCCGGCCCCGCCTCGCGCCCCAACGTTCCGCCTCCGTTGCCCCTAGCGGCTGTTTGTTGACTTCCGGGGACGCGGTAGTAGCCGATGTCCGGGGTGTCGCTATGGGGGCCCGGGGGGCTTCCGCGGCCCGCGTCGGAACTGAGGCGCTGCCATAGGCCCCACCGAGTCGCCCCCGCCACCTTTCCGGGTCAGGCGCAGGCTCCCCGCGTCCCCCTTGGCATGGGGGAACCGGAGGAGGTGGTGCCCGGTGAGTCGCGTCCGCGGGGGTGGTGGCGGGCCGGGAGGGAGGGTCCGCGGGCCGGCGGGCGGGCGGCCAGGTCCCGCCTCCGGGCCGCCCCGTCGGGGGAAAGGCCCAGGCAACTGACGCGGGACTGGGTCTGGAGCTCGGGCCGCGCCTGGGCGGTAGTCTGAGAGGAGCAGAAAGGAAGGGAGGGGGGAAGCACGGGGAAGGGTTGCTTGTGTTTTTATCTCTTTACTTTAAAATAAGCTTTCGATGAGTTTCTCGAACGCAGGGGCAGTTTTTACCTCCCTATAGACTTTCCCCAAGTACCCCCGTCGAGATCCCCAAGACCCAGTCATGTATTGAATGCAGTAGAGTGGGTGACTAGGGGGCGTGGGGTAAAAGACGAGGGAGGAAAGCGACTTAGAGAAAAGGGGCGGTGGGAGCCATTAACGAGTGCTCTTGTAAAACTTTTCCCCTGAGCTGCAGAAATACGTTTGACATTGTGACGCTGTACCTACACGTCTAGTGTAACAGAATAGATGTTTCATGAAGTGGTGCTTGCTCTAACCACTTGGTTGCTCTCAGATTTGTTGTATAGTACGTTCCTTTGAAAATGATAATCGTAACCTACTAAATTGATTTTCTCACCCACTAATGGATCAGGACCAAAAGTTAAAAAAAAAAAAGCACTGGATTACAGCAGAATCAAGTGTGTGTGTGTGCGTAGCGTTTTCTGCCATGTTCTTGTCTCTAACATGATTAGATTCCTGACCTCCTGGAGTTCACAGCCTAGTGAGAAATACTAGAAGGTAAACAAAATGACAGTACCATTTCACAATAGATAATAGATACTAGGGGACAGAGCGAGCCACCAAACCTTGGCTTGGGGTGAGGGTATCAGGGCAGGCTAACTGGGAAGCCAGAATAGAACAAAACGAAATTATTTATTCTAGAAACACCTAAAGTGTGTTCTAGAACCTGGCCACTCCAATCTCAATAATCGGTTTCAATTGACATGCCTCACAATTGTTCTCAAAGGGTTTTTCATAGTGGCTACTCCCTTGTACATTATCATTTATTATTAATACTTAGTTCCCTATATTTACTTTATGGCACCCATTAGTTTCTTTCTGTGTGATTATTCTCCTTGAGATTTCCTCAAAAGTTGGATCTGGCCTTGTGTGCGTGTATATGTGTGTGTGTGTGTGTGTGTGTTTAAATGGTTATTGAAAACTGGTAGGGATTTTTGGTCTCTCTCTAAAATAGTACTGGACCAAAATGGTTTGTGAATACTACTCAGATCAGGTAGTATTTAATGACTTAAGAGTGTTAAATCTCAACATGCTCTATCAACATGATGCTACTAATGAAACTCACTACTGTCCTAGTCCTGTGTGTGGAGAAAAGCCTTCAATCGGGCTAGACCATGAGGTATTGTTACCAGTGTTAATAGGGCAGGATTGTTATCAATCAGCTCATCCAGGGAGCAGATGGTCCAACTGGGGAAACAGGACTTTCAGTAACGGAGGACTGCCTCGCTTTTTTTTTTTACTTTCCTCCAGTAAATGAATAATACCTATTTAGCAGATTTCATGAGTAAAACCAGAATAAAGGCTGAGGAGTAAGACTGAATTAAGGTAGAAGGAGGATGTAAACAGTACTAGAGTGGAAGCAGAGCTGCCATGAGACAAGGAATCTATACAGATAAGTTACCAAAAAAAATATTTTAGTAACAGACAACATAGTAAAAGTTGTAAAATAGAAGCTATCGTGTATTTGCAGGTTCGGGTGCTGTGTTTACATTTGGAAAAACTAAATTTGCTGAAAATATTCCCAGCAAATTTTGGTTTAAAAATGACATACCTACATTTCTTTCATGTGGAGATGAACATACTGCTATTGTTACAGGTTAGTACTGAAATCCTAAGTGAGGATGGTAATCCTGACAGAATCCTAGATATTATAGATGTGCTTTGTTTCAAACATGTTGAATATACTTTCCTTTTCCAGAATAATGTTTTTTCTTTCTTTTATCAGAGATTTCTTAACAATTTGATGCATCAAGAGAGTGTTTTAAATTTTAAATCCCCTTGGCATATTTAAATATGATTTTGTATACATGCTACTTTCTTGGAATAAATTTATTTTAATATATCTATATAATCAAAAGTGATTACTGCATAATCTTAGAAACTTTTTACACCTAACAGAATCTGGTAACCTGTAATGGACAGTTAAAATAATTCATTTTAACCTGGGCAAGGTAACCTGTTTCAGCACGGGAAAGCAATACAACTTTTAAGTGTAGCCTTTTTATTGCTCTGTGATGACTTCACCTCACATCACTTTATGTTGAAAATGCTTTGATTTCTTATGTCTTTTTCCTTCCCACCAGGAAATAATAAACTTTACATGTTTGGCAGTAACAACTGGGGCCAGTTAGGATTAGGATCAAAGTCAACTATTAACAAGCCAACATGTGTCAAAGGTTTGGGGTCTTTTCTTCTTTATTGCTTTAAATACTTAAACCGCATAAAGTACTTTTGTATTGATTGTGATGTTCTTTAATATTAGGAATAATAAAGCCCTTAGTCCTTTATTTTCCATTATTTACTTGACTAGTATTGGTGTCTGACTTTATTTTTTATATGATAATCAGAATTACGTTTATGTGTCAGGGTGTAAAAATCACATTGCTTTTAAACCCAAAGAACACAAAGGAAGTAATGATTCTTCAGTATTACACTCGAATATCCTTTTATTTTGCCTGTTTGTTAACCTGCTCAAATATTACTGTTATTGTATGTACAAGGAATAACCAATACAATATAGAAGAATTTTGAGCCTTGTCTCCTTTGTTAGAGTTGTGGGCATCATGGTTCTAGGTAGCTGTTGGTTTTATGAATTATACTTGACCCTGCTGTATATAGTGAGCAGGTGTACTGAATGAGACATTGGTACTAGGGGTTGATTAGTAGTAGTGTCCTTACAAGAACAGGACAAAATATTTTCAATCAGCACTGTCCCAGAAAATATGGGATATATAATACCTTTACAAAGCTTTCCTGGCATTATGTGTAAAGCTTCTGTTTGGCTGTAACCTGTGAACAGGTGATGGAGAGTCCTTGGGATGTGACAAGAGCAGTATTCTTAATCTTCCTAGCCAAATTTTTAATTTCAGCTCAAAATGTCATTGTAATTTAGCATATCCATGCTATTTATAGATAATGTTATGGAATTTTCAAAGTATTCCACTTGGTGAAAAAGTATTTATTGAGCACAATCTACTAAACCCT
>RCUC01041673.1:0-63982 GCA_003697995.1 Taxidea taxus jeffersonii | reverse complement strand
TTTTTTTTTTTTTTTCTTTTGTTTTTGTTTGTTTTATTTTGTTTACTTTGTTTATTTTGTCATGTGTCTCCCATCTCACAGTTTAGGGGAAAATCTTATTTTTGATGATGTCATAAACTAATTACTCTTACTGTCCTAAAAAAGTAATTGGTAATAACACCTAATCTGCTTTGGAGACTTTGCAGGATGAAATTGCACCTAGAATGAGTTTTCTCTCTAGCCACAAAAGCAAACTTGAATAGAAAATTATTATAACCTCACTCTTATTAGAGACATGTAATGATTTTCTATGACTTTAAGTACTATATCAGATGAATTATCCATTTTCATTGTTTTATTTTTGTCTCTACCATTTAAAATCTTCAATGTGGGATTTATGCATATTCCCAAATTAACCTTTTTAGAAGTCCAATAGAATCTGATGGATGTAAACTATGGAAAATATGCAATAACAAGAATAATAAGGAAATGCACTCAAATGATGAGTCATTATATCTCAGTGTGGGAACTTGTGTGATGATTTCCATCAATCATAATCTCTCATATTTTTCATATTTTTAGAAATAACGTTTATAATAAAATAAGAATTTAAAATGCAATCAATCACAAGTGGTATGCATTAAAAATACATAGAAAAATATAGTAAGATATAAATTGTTTTTCAGAATGGTAAAATTATTGATTTTCTTTCATCTGATTTTCTGTATTTCCCTTTCATATCTGAAGAGTCAGCTTCTATCCTTCCTATACCAGACACAGCATATGAGTGCTTTTCTCCATCATATATGGCAAAAAAATCTCAAATTGTCTCCTAGGCAATGTGCTTTTTGTTCTCTATGCACTGTTTTTATTCCCTCACCCACTGCAATAAATCTCTACTATAAGGTGCTTTTTCCTCCCATAAAACTCAGTGAGAGACTAAATGTGAGGAAAACCATGGCTGTCTTTACTGGTCTTTCTGCATCTCTAAGACACAAAGCCATCCCCCCTCTTTCTAATGATTAAGATAATTACTCCTGTCAGTGTGATGACTCTTGCCGCCCCACCAACCTGCCTGCCAAAAATGACTAGGCATCAGTTATAGCTTAATGTTAAATGGATTTCTTAGTAACAGGATTCCAAAATAATTGGGGAGGGGGGGTCTCTTCTTTTCACAAAACTCTTCCACTGTCTTCCCCCTCCCATGTCTTGGTAATAAGACTAAAACTGTATTTTCTGATCAAGAGTTTATATAGTAAAAAAAGATAAAAAATAAAAAAAAGAGTTTATATAGTAATCATCATCTTCATCATGATAATGATACCCTTAGGGAAATTTAAATTTTTAATAACTAGAAAGTAATATAAAGGAACAACTAACATTCAACCACTTCTTGCTTTCAGCTTACTCTGGTCCTCCTTTAAATGTTAATGGAGAGGATTAATAAACTTAAACTGGTAGAAAACTCTAAGATTGGGCTTGCCATCATATTTGCATATTAGAAGTTTAGTTTAGTCTGATCTTGCTGTTTTTCCTTTAATTAAACTAGTTTTATTTTTTTTTAAGATTTTATTTATTTATTTGACAAACAGATAAGTAGGCAGAGAGGCAGGCAGAGAGAAGAGGAAGCAGGCTCTCTGCCGAGCAGAGAGCCCTATGCAGGGCTTGATCCTAGGACCCTGGGATCATGACCTGAGCTGAAGGCAGAGGCTTTAACCCACTGAGCCACCCAGGTGCCCCAAATTAAACTAGTTTTATTAGGCTAACTTCTGCATGTTGCTTGGAACTATTTTGTGTGTTGTAGGGATTTCTACTTGTATATGTGTTAAATCTATATAAATACTTTTTTTCTGATTTGTTTTTGTTCATTTTCTATCATTTTGAAATAAAGACATTAATTTTTTGTGTAGTTTATCATTGGAAGTGTTCAGTGGTTTAACTTTCTTCTCTGTATAAAACAACATCCTGTTAGATATTAATATGAGTGTCCATATTCCTACTATTTTTAGGATATTCTTCAATGGCACTTGTAATATTTGGTTAACCTATTTATTTAGAATCTTGTTTCTTAGGTTTATCTTCTTTTTATGTTTTTTGAGCTTTTTATTCCCTTGTGCTTACAAAGGTTTATTTGCATCATGTTTACGTTTTGGAACTCATTTTGTCTTTGCACATATGAAATTTTAATGGAACCCAAGTTCATCTACCTGATGCACAGTACAGCCAATCACTGTGATATCAAGTATGCAGCAAGAAAGATTTATTCTAGGAGAGGCAGCCAAATGAGGAGATAGGAGGACAGGCCTCAAATCTGCCTTCCTGAAGGGGAAAGAACAAGTTTTTTATGACAGGGGTTGAGATTACATACCTATTGATGAAAAGGGCAGAGAAACTTTTGACTATTTATGAGGAGGAAATGGAGCACGCACCTTGAACAAACATATGTGTAGCTTATATCTCCATGTTCACTTTGAGGTGGAGATTTAACATTATAATGAGGAAAAATTTACTCCCTTATGTCAGGACATTCTTTTAGGACAAGGAGAAGGGGCTATGGGCATGGTCCAAGAGCTAGCATCAAGTGAATGGGGGTCTTGGGCTTGTTATTTTCAGTAAAGAATGCAGAGCCTTGCTTGTTCCTAGGTGAGAACTTATCAATTGACATTGAGTCCAGGCTTCTGCAGAGACAGCTGGTGGATTCATTAGTGGGATCTGAAAAGACACAATAGCTGATTAGGGGAAAACAGTTCTCTGAAAAACAAGCTTTAAATTTTCTACTAGTTTCAACCTCATTAACCCTATGGGGCATGGTTTCAATATGGACATTTGTTTCTGTATCTCTCTTGGTACCTAAAAAGTAACTTATTTTGTGAGGCATTGATTTTAAAGAAATCTTTCACCTAAAGTGATTTTTAGTATTACTTAGATCTCTATATTCTTGTTTTATTTGGCTTATAATCTATCAAGAATTGAGATACTGGTATAAAAGTCACATAAAAATTTAATGTTTCTGTCAATTTCTTCTTCTATTTATAGGTCCTTTATTTTATAAATTTAATGGTAAATGCATATGGTACTCTGTGTCATCACAAAATAAGTTCATTATCCTACTTAATAAATTCTATCTTGAAGTCATTGTTGATGTTAATTGTGTAAGTATATCTTTTTGTTTCATTAGCATGGTGAGTCTTTATTATTTTCACTTATAGTTAGTTCTTTCAAGGCAATTACTTAGACAACATAGGCTTTTTCATTTTTTGCTTTGTTTTCCTTGACATTGTTGGGTCCCTAATCAAAGGAGCGAGACTGATACAAAGGGAAGGTCAAGCAAAGCTTTATTTTGCACCAAGCATCAAGAATCAAACTACTGGCCAGCGCCCTCTCTTACAAGGAGAGGCGACCCCTCTCTGCCTTACAGACTGGCTTTTAAGGGCAAAGGCCATGGGGTTGGGCCTGGCCACGCACAGGTGGCCAATGACACAGAAAAAACTGCAGTCAGGCTAGGTCACACATAAGTGACCAGTTGAATTACAATTTACTCTATAATAGACATTTGAACTAGCCTATCACCTTGGTCAGGATTGGCACCCAAAAGGGGCCCAAAGGGCGGGACCCATACTCCTTGGTAGCTAGGGAGACAGTATGTGCCCCCACTGCTTGGATACCTCCACCTGGCCTGACCCACCCTTGTATTTGGGCTTTGTTACCTGGGACTGGTTTCCGGGACTTGTTTTTAAGTAAGTCCCCTGGGGGGAGGGGGTCTGTTTAAGTTTTACTGCATAAACAACAAAATGGCTGTTCAACCGAAATGGAGCCGTTTTGGCTAAATAGGCCCTTACAACATCAGTTGTCAAAATTGATATGACTGGTCTTGCTTTTGAAAGTCTCATTTACTTTATTTTGTGCCTTTAAGTTTTTTGTTGTACTCTAAGTAATGTGAATTTTGATTTTTGATTTTTGTATCACATAATTGGTATTTTATAAATTAGGACATACATATCCTGTTTGGTATCCCTAGTTTCCAGATATTAAGAATGAATTCTTTAAACCAGGCATCCTTTCTTATGTACTCAATTAGTATTCATTTTGTTTTAGTTCTGGCTGTTTCTTTAAAAATTAGCACTTTGAAAAAAAATTAGCACTTTGTGGTATATAAGTGATAGACTCCTTGGATCCTTGCAATTCACGTTTATTTTTCTATTTCTTTAATTTGTGATGGACTTGTCAGAATAAAATTTCCTGGTAAAAACTTCTTTGTTTTGATTCTGCTGTAGAAATTCCTTTACTGGCATATAGCAGTTACAGTTGTAGAAGAGAATTGTAGTTAATGTAATTTTTTCTATCCCTCCCGTGGTTAATGTGTTTCTCTCTGTATGATTGTGGTATTCACTTTTTAGAATTAGAACTGTATAACTTCATAATATAGGTTTGGTGTGTAGTTAATATTTATTAAATAATCTAAGTGTTGAGACTTTCCATTGTGCATATTTATGTTTTCCTTCATTTTAAAATAGTATTTCCCATTATATGTAATTAAGAAATTTCTTCTTCTATCCTAGTCTCTTCTTTTAACATACTAGTTTTCCTGTTGTCCTCCCCCTGGTATTCACACTTTTGTCCTTCCCTACTGAATTCCATATATTTTTCTCTAGTATCACTGATTTTTCAATTTTTAATAAAATATTTGATGCTACTGATTTATACTTTTAATTTAGTTTTCAGTTTTGTAATGTTATTATCTTTCTTAAAATGGTTTTTATAATTTACCAATTGCTTTCCAAGGGGAGCAGAATCTGCTACCCCCCAAAATGCCTCTTTTGCACAAGAGTTGTTTTGAACTGGTTGTTTTTAAAAAACCAAGGACATAGGAGAAGCTCTAAAAACCAAATACAAGTTACTCTTTTATAAGACCCATATACATTTATAAAGGAAATCTCCATTCATGAGGGTGCCCCTTTCTCTGTACCTAGAAGAGATGGATAGCTAAATTTCTAGAAGCTCTTATCAATGGAGAAGGCAAGGACTTAAATTTACATAACAACCATAGCTTTGTTTACTATGATTTCCTGGTAACCTCCCATAACTGGCCTCCCTACCCCAATATCTACTTTTGTTTTTTAGCTGGAGATGTTATTTAAGGTGGTAGTGTTGGCTGTTTCAAGGAGTTATCTGATTTTTACTGGATATCTCCCATGTATACAGGAGATACACATGTTATTAAACTTGTTTGTTTTTCTGCTGTTAGTCTATCTTTTATTATAGACAGGGGATGAGGTCTCAGCCAAGAGCCTAGAAGGGTAGAAGAAAAATTATTTTTTCTCCCCTATACTTTCTAATTTAATTATTAACTCATTAATTCATCACTATGTATATTACAGAGTCCAGAAACATATAAACAAAAATCTCCCTTTTTTTAAACTGGTATTTTCTTTTCCTTATCTTGTTGTTTTATTCATCTTTAAGTATGTATATGGAGCAATCATTTTAAGTTTACCTTACCCAATTGGATTCTACATAAATGTGGGTGGTGTTGATGTGGAAAAATTTTCCTGTATCCTTCTAGGTTCTTGGCCTAGTAAATCAATAGAAAACGGAATAACAGAGAAAACATTATTTTAATTATGAGACCCCTAGGCAGTCAGGCAATTGAGGCTTATATGCCATCCTGAGCTAAGGAGAAGGTAGGGGTCCGAGATTTCAAAGAGGAAGGAGACAATTCATAGGAAAATGGGAAGAGCCATTGTTTGTTAAACAAATGTTTGCTATGCCACACGGAGACTATGAGACCTAGAAAGGAATTTGATCTCCAGGCCCTGCTGGAGCTTCCCCGACGACACTTTACCTCACAAAGCTCATATTCATTGTGGTTATGTCTGGTGATAGTTCTCTGCCTGGACCTGCCACCTGTCGAAATTCTTTTAAGCAGATGAGGGGGAAATAAAAGCTCTTGTTGAGTCTTTTGAGCCTTGATTGACTTTAACTCAAAGTAATCCACATGCCAAAGTGGCACATTTTGGGGATGCTCAGTCTGTACCCCTTCAGTGGTATTTGCTTGACTCCTCTTCCAGATGATGCAAACATTTTTAGGATCAGAATCATTAAATTTGAGCTCAGAGATTAGAAGCTGGTTATTTATGTTTCATGCTTAGTTATTAAGTGTTTCAAGGTCATTGAGAAGAAGATTGGCTCCCTGGTAGCTTCCTACTGGGATCATTGTCTTCCTATGCTTGCTGTCTGAATATTTTGCAAATTATGTTATGTAAAATTTTTTTTAAAGATTTTATTTATTTATTTGACAGACAGAGATCACAAGTAGGCAGAAAGGCAGGCAGAGAGAGAGAGGAGGAAGCAGGATCCCTGGGAGCAGAGAGCCCGATGTGGGGCTCGATCTCAGGACCCTGAGATCATGACCTGAGCTGAAGGCAGAGGCTTTAACTCACTGAGCCACCCAGGCTCCCCTGTTATGTAAAATTTTAAACCTAAAGGAAAATTTAAATAATTGTAATCCAAACTTCATATTCCCAACACCTAGATTCTAGTATAAATATTTTACTATACTCTTTAAATTACACATCTGTCTGTCTTTCTGTCCATCTATACATTACTAGTGCATCTTGTTTTTTATGCATTTCAAATTGAATTTTAGAAGTTAGTATTCTGGGGCACCTGGGTGGCTCAGTGGATTAAGCCTCTGCCTTCAGCTCAGGTCATGATCTCAGGGTCCTGGGATCGAGCCCCACATTAACTCTCTGTTCAGCAGGGAGCCTGCTTCCCCCTCTCTCTCTCTCTGCCTGCCTCTCTGCTTACTTGTGATCTCTGTCTGTCAAATAAATAAATTTAAAAAAAAAAGAAGTTAGTATTCTTCCCCCTAAATACATCAATAGGTATATTATTAACTAAACTGAAATTTTTTGCCATGTTTTCTCTCTTGATGTGAAATTTGCTTTAATCTTAAAATTTGCTAAGTTTTGACAAGTACATAAACCTGTGTGACCCAATCTTTATTGAAGCATAAAACATTATAATAAAACTACAGTAAGTTCCCTCATGCCCCTTCTTGGAAAATCCTGGCCCTTACCCTTCTAGAAATAAGCAATATTCTGATATTTTTCTCTGTGCATTAGTTTTGCTTGTTGTAAAATTTAATATAAGTAGAATCATGTAGTATATATTATACCACTTATGAAAATAGGGCAGAGGGGCGCCTGGGTGGCTCAGTGGGTTTAAGCCTCTGCCTTGGGCTCAGGTCATGATCCCAGGGTCCTGGAATAGATCCCTGTATCAGGCTCTCTGCTCAGCAGGGAGCCTGCTTCCCTTCTTCTCTATCTGCTTGCCTCTCTGCCTACTTGTGATCTCTGTCTGTCAAATAAATAAATAAAATCTTAAACAAAAAGGAAATAGGGCAGAATATAATATGGTAGGGAAAAGAAAAACTTTTCTTTCTAGGTTCTTTGGCTGGTCTGATATTTAAATTGACATAAGATACATTCATAGGAGAACAACATTTAACTCATACGTATAGGTTCTCATAGAAATATGAGTATTGAGGAACTAACTAGAGTAGAAAACTTTTGAATCTTTTAAACGAACCATAAATTTGTGAAGAATTGGGAAGGTAAAGGGGGTTTGGGCTTAGGGTGGCAAATTGGTTAAGAAGTAACAAGGTTTGTTTATATAACCATCTTGGCTTTGAACTTCCTATCTCTGGCCATAAAGATGCCTTTACCTTCCAGGTGCAGGAAGGGTACCTTTTACATGGGGAATTTATTATCTGTTTTCAGTGGGATGGAGGAAGGTAAGAGTGTCCTTGCACTGGCTGTTTCTCAAGTATTAATTCGAAATAATTAATATGCCAAAATGGTGTATTTTGGGGCAGCCTCCCTGAAGCACATCAGTATACCCTCTAATGTATAAGGCTCTTTTCACTCAGCCTAAGAATTTTAAGATCCATCCATGTTGAGTATATCACTAAACTATTCATTTTTACTGATAAGTTATATTCTGTTACACGAATATACCATAGATGGTGTATTCTTCAATTGATGAACACCTGGGGTGTTTATAGTTTTGGTTATTAAGAATAAATCTGTGAACATTTTTGGCATCTCATTGTAAACATATGTTTTCCTTTCACTTATAACTGGGAGAAGGAACTGTGTTATATGATAGTTGTATGGTTAGTTAAGATCCTTCCAGACTTTTTTCTGAAATGCTTATACCATTTCACACCCCCGCCAACAATGTATGTGAATTATGGTTGCCCATTGATACTTGGTTTGTCGGTTTTTTCTTTTTAGCCATTCTCCTAGATACATAATAAATTTCATTTGTTAGTAGACTTATATTTTTCAGAGAAAACTCATCTCTAGTATATAGGTGCAAAGTAGTGTTGTTTCCAGATTTTAGAAACAAGTACTGATCAGCCTGTTTTTTAATGCAGTTTTCATTGTTGAAATGTGGTTAGGAAAGAAGGCCTACAGACCAAACAGCCCTTGGCCCTCTAGTATTGAAGGTGTCTAGCAGAACAAATTCTGCTACATATTTTCAACACAGAGTTTTGTGTCAGCTCCCAAAATCTTTTATTTTTAATTGAAGTATGATTAACATACAATGTCATATTAGTTTTAGGTATGCAACATATTGATTCAGCTTACCACATTTATCGCTTACCACAATAAATACAGTCATCATTTGTCACCATTCAACATTGTTACAGTATTATTTACCACATTCCCTATGCTGTATTTTTCTCCATGAAAAATGTATTTCCATGTATTTCTCCATGAGTTAATTATTTTGTAATTGGAAGTTTGTACCTCTTAATCCGTTTTATCTATTCCACCCATTTCCCACCCATCTTTCCTCTGGCAACCAACAATTTGTTCTGTGTTCCCAAAACCCTTTTTCAAATGGGACTGAAGTGGATTGGGTTTGTGCAGTTGCTTTTAATATGGTGATTGGAGCTTCTTCTCATTTTAGTAATAAATGATGTTTTAGTCTCTACTTTTCATTATTGTCACTAATTTTGAAAGGAAGTGAGATTTGTACGTGAGCATTTACTAATCATTTCCCTATCTTCTCATAGGGAAATGTTCAAACGGAAAAAAAGCAACAGATTATATACAGTTTTTGAATTATGAAGCAGCATTGCAAAAAGGCCCATTAATTCCTAAATCCATTTTTATCCTCCTATTCTAGTAGTAAGAATGGAACTGTTTGCAGTCCATTTTTTATCACTATATTAATGAGTTTGGGATGATTTTGTTTTATTTTCATCTCTAATTGAAATTTCACCCCAAGCAGGGTTTTCTTATTGAAATTTATAATAAGGAGATTTTCCATGTTGTTGATAAATTGTGTTTGAGGCTTTTTAATTTTATTTTTTTCAAACAAGAACAATCATTTTCTAAGTTGTGACATAAAAGATCCCACCAATTCTAATGTACTAAAATACAATTGAAGTAACTTGCTGGCTTGGGGAAACAAAAAAACTAAATAAATGTGCATTATGATATTAATTCATTTTTCAAGGCAGATATTGGAGTTTATGTCTAAAAGTTAATGATCTATTAGTAAAAATTCTGATAACTAGCCAGTTTTCTAATTAAAAGGGCCAACTGGTTGTCACTGCTTGTACTGAAAAAGACTACCATTCAATAAACATTTTTTTTTTCTATCTCCATCCCTTTCTTCCTTCTATCCTTCCTCCATCTCTCTCTCACACACATTTTTTCTTCCTTTCTCTCTCTCTCTCTCTCTCAGTCTCTCTCCTCCGGCTCATTTCCACATGTAGGCCCTGGAAGAACTCTAGTGAATATTTGAAAATAACAGCCTGATTAAAACAAACAAACAAACAAAAATCTAGTGGTGGATGTGCTGCCATATGACAAGTGAAGGTACCCTGCATATGACTTCTATGAACAGGTTCAAATATGCTAGTCCTTTCAGTCTTGTGGTAGAACAGCTGTTTAACCCATTCAAACTGGAAATAAATGAATGCCAGCCAACTGAGAACACTTAAAGGCTATTTATTTTCAGCTTGCTATAGCAAGAGAGTGAGCCACTAATCACTTGAGTTTTGGCAAAGATTCAAAAGCAGGTAGGGGAAGGGTAAAGCTTTATAGAGGAATAAAGGGAAGGCTCCAGGTACACCCTCCATGGTTGAATAGAGATAGTGGTCTGAATTCCTACCAGTCTGACTAATAGATAATATTTGGCTTCCTGGACTGGTTAGTATAGATAAGAAATTGGTTGCTTGGGCAGGTTGCTATAGGTAGTGGTTGAGAGCTCTGTTTTTATATATGGTTTGGCTCTTGTCCATTTGTATTTTCAGTTCCTCAGAACTGAAGGTTGAAATCATTGTTTAATGGGTACAAAGTTTCAGTTTTACAAGTTGAGGAGAGTTCTAGGTAGTGATGATTGTATAAAAATATGAATGTATTTGATAACACTGAACTATACATTTAAAATGGTTAAAATGGTGAATTGTATGAGTATTTTATCACAATAAAATAATTGGGAAAAAAAGAAACTTCTGTATAGGAACACAATATGAATGGAACATTTCCTGTCATTTTGTAAACAGTACATAACTTTGGACAGAAAGTACAAATAGCCCTAATCTCAAAGATTCCAGTGCTTATGTTTTTTGTTTTGTTTTTTATTGTCTTAAATAATTATTTTTTATGTTATTTTTATTCCAGTATAGTTAACATACAGCATTAAACTAATTTCAGGTATACAAAATAGTGATTTAAGAAATCTATGTATTACTCAGTGATCATCAAGATAAATGCACTCTTAGTTCCCTTCACCTATTTCCCCCTTCCCTCCCACCTATCTCCCCTCTGGTAATCATCAATTTGTTCTCTGTAGTTAAGAATCTGTTTTTTGGTTTGTCTCTTTTTTTTCTTTGTTAATTTGTTTTCTTTCTTAAATTCCACATATGAATGAAACCATATGGTGCTTGTCTTTCTTTGACTTACTTTACTTAGCATTTTAATCTCTAGATCCATCCATGTCCTTGCAAATGGAAAGATTCCATTCTTTTTTATGGCTGAATAATATTCCATGGTACATACATACCGCATCTTCTTTACCCATTCATCAGTCATGGAAACTTGAGCTATTTCCATACTCTGTCTATTGTAGATAATGCTGCCATAAACATTGTGGTGCATGTATCCCTTTGAATTAGTGTTTTTGTATTCTTTTTTAAAAATATATTTTATTTACTTGAGAGAGACAAAGATAGTGAGAGAGCATGAGTGGGAAGGAGGGGGAGATACAGACTTCCCGCGAGCAAGGACCAATGCAGGACTCGATCCTAGGACCACACCACCCCAAAGGCAGATGCTCAACCAACTGAGCCACCCAGATGCCCCAGTATTTTTATGTTCTTTAGGTAAATACCTAGTAGAGCAATTGCTGGATCATAGGATAGTTCTTTTAACTTTTGCAGGAACCTCCATTCAGTTTTCCAGCATAGCTACACCAATTGGCATCCCATCAACAGTGCTCAAGTGTTCCTTTTTCTCCACATCCTCACCAACATATGTTGTTTCTTGTGTTGTTGATTTTAGCCATTCTGACAGGTGTGAGGTCATATCTCATGGTAGTTTTGATTTGCATTTCCATGATGATAAGTGTTGTTGAATACCTTGTCATCTGTCTTTTGGCCATCCAGATGTCTTCTTTGGAAAAATGTCTCTTCATGTCTTCTGCCCATTTTTTTAAAGTGGATTATTCCTTTTATGGATGTTGAGTTCTATAAGTTGTTTATATATTTTGGATACTAACCCTTTATTGGATATGTCATTTGCAAATACCTTCTCCTATTCGGTAGGTTCCCTTTTAGTTTTGTTGAGTGTCTCCTTTGCTGTGCAGAAGTTTTTATTTTGAAGTAGTCCCAATAGTTTATTTTTTATTTTGTTTCCCTTGCCCAGAAGATAGATCTAGAAAGAAGTTGCTACAGCCAATGTCAAAGAATTTCTGTCTGTGTTCTTTTCTAAAATTTTTATGGTTTCAGATCTTACATTTAGGTCTTTCATCCATTTTGAATTTAATTATGCATATGGTGTAAGAAAGCGGTCCATTTTCATTTTTTGCATGTTGATGTCCAGTTTTCCCAACAGTACATTTGTTGAAGAGACCATTTTTTTCCATTGGATATTTTTTCCTGCTTTGTTGAATATTAATTGACCATATGTAACCCTCCTTGAATTTCTGTTCTGTTCTTTTTTTTTTTAAGATTTTTTTAAATTATTTATTTATTTGATAGACAGAGATCACAAGTAGGCAGAGAGGCAGAGAGAGAGAGGAGGAAGCAGGCCGTCCGCAGAGCAGAGAGCCCGATGTGGGACTCGATCCCACGACCCTGGGATCATGACCTGAGCCGAAGGCAGCGGCTTTAACCCACTGAGCCACCCAGCCGCCCCTCTGTTCTGTTCTTTTGATATTTCTGTCTACTTTTGTGGCAGTATTATACTGTTTTGCTCACCACAGCTTTGTAATACAACTTGAAGTCCAGAATTGTGATGCCTCCAGCTTGTTTTTCTTTCTCAATGTTGTTTTGGTTACTCGGGGTCTTTTGTGATTCCACACAAATTGTAGGATTGTTTGTTCTAGCTCTGTGAAAAATGCTGATGGTATTTTGATAGAGATTGCCTTAAATGTGTAGATTGCTTTGGATAGTATAGACATTTTAACAGTGTTCTTCCAATCCATGAGCATGGAATGTCTTTCCATTTCTTTGTGTCATATTTGATTTATTTCATCAGTGTTTTATAGTTTTCCAATACAGGTCTTTCACCTCCTTGGTTAGGTTTATTCTGAAGTATCTAATCGTTTTTGGTACAATTATAAATGGAATTGATTCCTTAATTTCCCTTTCTGCTGTTGGTGTATATAAATGCAATGGATTTCTGGACATTGCTTTTGCATCCTGTGATTTTACCAAATTCATTTATCAGTCCTAACAGTTTTTGATGGAGTCTTTCTCCTTTTGTCTGTAGATTATCACATCATCTGCAAATAGGGAGAATTTTACCTCTTCCTTACCATTTTAGATGCCTTTTATTTTGTTCTGTTGTCTGATTGCTGTGGATAGTACTTCCAGTACTTTGTTGAATAAAAGTGGTCAGAGTGGGGATCCCTGTCATATTCCTGACCACAGAAGAAAAGCTCCGTTTATCCCCATTTAGGATAATACTGGTTGTGGGTTTTTCATATATGGCCTTTATGATGTTGAGGTATGTTCCCTTTAAACCTACTTTATTGGGGGTTTTTATCATGAATGGCTGTACTTTGTTAAATTCTTCTTCTGTGTCTATCGAAAGGATCATATGGGGATGTCTGGGTGGCTCAGTCGGTTAAGTGTCTGCCTTTGATTCAGGTCCTGGGATCAGGTCTCACATCAGACTCCTTGCTCAGAGGGGAGCCTGCTTCTCCTTCTGCCTGCTGCTCCCCCTGCTTGTGCTCTCTGTCTCTCTCTCCCTCTCTCTGACAAATAATTTGTTTAAAAAAAGAAAGGATCATATGGTTCTTATTCTTTCTTTTATTAATTTGATGTATTGTGTTGACTGATTTGTGAATACTCAACCACCTTTGTGATCTAGGAATAAATTCCACTTGATCATGGTGATTGATGTTTTTAATGTATTGTTGAATTTGGTTTGTTGGTATATTATTGAGGATTTTTGCATCTATGCTCCTGAGGAATATTGGCCCATAGTTCTCTTATTTAGTGATGTCCTTATGTGGTTTTTGAATCAGGGTAATGTTGGCCTGATAGAATGAATTTGGAAGTTTTCCTTCCTTTTCATTTTTTTAGAATACTTTGGGAAGAATAGGTATTAACTCCTTTTTAAATGGTAGAATTCGTCTGTGAAAACACCTGGCCCTGGACTTTTGTTTGTTTGGAGATTTTTAAATTATTGATGCAGTTTTTTGGTGGTTATCAGTCTGTTCAAATTTTCTATTTATTCCTGTTTCAGATTTAGTAGTTTATATGTTTCTAGGAATTAATACATTTCTTCCAGGTTATCTAAGTTTTTGGCATAGTTTTTTATAATATTCTCTTCTAATTGTATTTCTGTGGTGTTGGTTGTTATTCCTCCTCTCTCATTTGTGATTTCACCTATTTGAGTCCTTTCTCCTTTTTTCTTCATAAGTCCGGCTAGAGGTTTATCAATTTTATTGACTTTTTTACCCCAAAGAACCAGATTCTGGTTTCCCTGATCTTTTTTTTTTTTTTTTTAGTTTCTGTATCATTTATTTCTGCTCTAATCTTTATTATTTCCTTCCTTCTGCTGAAATTAGTCTTGTTTGTTATTTTTCTAGCTCCTTTAGGTATAAGGTTAAGTTGTTTATTTGAGATTTTTCTTGCTTCTTGAGATAGGCCTGTATTGCTCTATACTTCCCTCTTAGGACCACTTTTGCTTTATCCTAAAGGTTTTGAACTATTGTGTTTTCATTTTCATTTGTTTCCATGTATCTTTTTTTTATTCTTATGTTTCCTGGTTGACCCTTTCATTGTTTGCATTTGTAGCATATTGTTTAACCTCCATGTATTTGTGGTCTTTCCAGATTTTTTCTTGTGGTTGACTTCTAGTTTCATAGCGTTGGGATTGGAAAAGGGGCATGATATGACTGCAGTCTTTTTTTATTTGTTGAAGCCTGTTTTGTGACCTAATATGTGATCTGCTCTGGAGAATGTCCCATGTGTACTTGAAAATAATGTGTATCCTGCTCTTTTAAGATGGAATGTTCTGAATATATCTGTTAAGTCCATCTGGTCCAGTGTATCATTCAAAGCCATTGTTTCCTTGTTGATTCTCTGTTTAGATGATTTGTCCATTCTTGCAAGTGGGGTTGTAAAGTCCCCCATATTATTGTATTACTATCAATTAGTTCCTTTATGTTTGTAATTGTTTTATATATTTGTGTGCTCCCATGTTAGGTGCATAAATATTTACAATTGTAACATTTTTTTTTGTTGGATTTTCCCTTTTATTATTATATAGTGCCCTTCTTTGTCCCTTGTTGCACTCTTTGTTTTAAAGTCCATTTTGTCCACTGTAAGTATTGCTATTCTGGCTTTCTGTTGACATCCATTTGCATGGTAACTATTTCTCCATCCCCTCACTTTTTTTTCCCCCTTTCATTAGAGAATACTTTATTAGTTTCTGTAGGCCATCCCCTTACTTTCAATCCACTGATGTCTTTACATCTAAAGTGAGCCACTTGCAGGTAGCATATAGATGGGTCTTGTTTTTTTGTTGATTTTAACAACCTATGACTTTTGATTGGAGCATTTAGTCCATTTGGATTCAAAGTAATTATTGATAGATATGTATTTATTGCCATTTTTATTACTTGTTTTGTGGTTGTTTCTGGAGATTTTCTCTGATCCTTTCTTGTCTTTCTCTCATATTTTGCTGATTTTCTTTAGTAATATATTTGGGTTTCTTTCTCTTTATTCTTTGCATTTTTTTAGTGTTTTTTGATATATGGTTACCATTAGGCTTGTATATAAGCTCTTCTGCAAATAGCCTATATTAAGTTGATGGTCACTCAAGTCTGAGCCCATTCCTTTCTCCTCTCTTCCCCACATTTTAGGTGTATATTAATATAATTTTATATCATTTGTGTGTGTGTGTTGCTTGACTCACTTTTAGAGAAATATTCATTTTACTACTTTTGTGATTCCTGTCTTTATACTGTCACTTTTAGACTCTACTTTCCACTCAAAGAGTCCCCTTCAGTATTTCTTGCAAGCCTGGTTTAGTGGTCAAGAGCTCCTAATATTTTGTTTTTCTCTGGGAAACTCTTTATTTCTCCTATTCTGAACAATAACCTTACTGGATAGTTCTCTTGGATGAAGACTTTTCTCATTCAGCACATTGAATATATCATGCCAGTCTCTTCTGGCTTGCCAAGTTTCTGTTAAAAATCTCCTGCTATCCTTATGGGTTTTCCCTTGTAAGTTAATGATTTCTTTTGTCTTGTTGCTTTTAAGATTTTTTCTCTATCACTATATTTTGCAAATTTAATTGCAATATATCTTTGTGTTGGCCTGTTTTGTTGGTTTTCATAGGAGTTCTCTGCTCCTCCTGGATCTGAATGTCTGGTTCCTTCCCCACATTAGGGAAGTTTTCAGCTATTATTTCAAATAAATTTTCTGTCCCCTTCTCTCTCTCTTTTTCTGGAACTTCTGTATATCAATGTTATGTTTGATGGAGTCACTGCATTCCTTTAGTCTATTATCATGTTGCATAATTCTTTCTCTCTTTTACTCAGCTTCATTGCTTTCCATTACTTTGTCTTCAAGGTCATTAATTCATCCCTCTGCTTTTTCCAGCCTGTTATTCATTGCATCAGGTGTGTTTCTACTCTTGTTTACTACACTCTTCATTTCTGATTCTTTTTTAACTCTTTTATCTCTGTGATAAGGGTCTCACTGATGCCTTCTATTCTTTTCTCAAGCTCAGTGAGTGTCCTTATAATCGTTGCTTTAACTTATCCATCATGCATGTTATTTATATATGTTTCACTTGGATTTCTGGCCATGGACTTATCTTGTTCTTTCACTTGGAATAAATTCTGCTGTCTTCACATTTTGTCTGAGTCTCTCAACCTTCCCTGTGTTAGAAAAGCCAGTTATATCTCCTGCTCTTGAATGAAATGACTTCATTAAAAAGAGGTCATGTTGGCGATTCACAGAACTGTACCCTTGGGACTAATAATACATTATATGTTTATAAAAAAAATTTTTTAAAAAAAGAGAGGTCATGTAGTTCTGAGGGCCTGGCACTTCAGGGACTATATCCATTTTGTGATGCATTTGCTTTGCTGTTGTTTTCTTGCTGCTCTTTCAAGCCAGTCATCTGCAAAGGCTTTCCTTGCCTGCTGTTTGCAATGTTTGGTCCCTGGCCTGCAGGCAATGTGCCAAGTTTTAGCTAGGTGTGCTCTGGTCTGCTTGTGAAATGAGACCTGTCACTGTGTCACCAGAACTGAAGCCTGGCCATACTCTGTTTGGGAGACACGGTTTGGGCAGGGACTTGTGCTGATGTTCTGAGGGAGGGACCTGACATGCAGGGGCTGAGGGAAGTGTGTCTGAGAAGGGCTGTTTCGCTGGAGCACAGAAGGGTGGGACTTGGTGTAAGCAAGTTAGGCAGTCAGTATTGGCACCATGCTGTTTCCTGTAGGTGGCTCTGTGTTTGTGATGAGGGGTGGGAGAGGTAAATGGCACTAGCTAGCTCTTTTGTTCCCAGAGAGTTGTCTCCATGAATGCTGCCTCTCAGGGACATGCTCTAAGAGTGAATGATCTCCCCACTGTGTGCCCTAGGTACTCTACAGTTCACTCTTTCTAGGCTGTATGCTCCCAGGTTGTTTGTCTCCCTTCTCTTCAGGAGCAGGGCAGTGACTTTCAGGCTGTATCCCAGCCAAATCAGCTAACCTTTAAAACTCCAGGCTTTAAGCCTCACTGGTTGCAGGAACTCACAAAACTCAGCTCATCTCATTTTCCAAGTCAGTGGCTTTGGGGAAACATTCTCCTTGTGCATTCCCCTGTGTGTTCCTGTCTCACCCTGCTCAGTAACCACAGCTCCCTCCCCTTCCTCAACAGCCTTGATCCATTTCTCCCCTAAACCACCACATCTCTGCTTCCTACTATCTTCAACATGGCCTCTTCCCTCCCATTAGTTGAGCTTGTTCTGTCAGTCTTCAGGTTGATTTCTGGGATATTTAGGATGATTTGATAGTTATGTAGTTGTGTATGTGAGACGAGGTAAACCTAGGGTCCTATTCCATCACCCTATTCCTCAGCTGCGTCTGTTTTTTATTTTAATTGCAGTGTAGTTAATATACAGTGTTATATTAGATTCAGGTGTTCAACATGGTGATTCAACACTTCCCTACAACACCCGGTTCTCATCGCAGTTGTACTCCTTAATCCCCATCACCTATTTCACCCACCCCCTCACCCACCTCCCCCTCTGGTAGCCATTAGTTTGCTTTCGATAGTAAAGAGTCTCTTTCTTGGTTTCTCTCTCTCTCTTTTTCTTTGCTTGTTTGTTTTGTTTCTTAAATTCTACATATTGAAATGGCTTAACAGCATAAAGTTGAACAAAAATCAAAATGGCTACACTAATTGTTCAGTAAAGCTTGGTTTTTAAAGTAACCTTTTCCCCCCTCTTCTGCAAACCTTTCCTCCTCCTTTCTTATCCTTTTGTTTCAGGAACAGGGTACCACCGTGAAAATGACTAATGAGGCTGGCACCGAATATATAATTCCTATCAAAACTGGCTAGATCCCATACTCTGTATAAAACACCCTAACCCCTTCCTGTGGGGGTTGGGGTGGGGCTTTCAGTTTTTGAAAACTATATCCTGACTGACTTCTTTTGCTTAGCATTATATTCTCTAGCTCCATCCATATTTTTGCAAATGGCAAGATTTCATTGCTAGATCATTTTTTGAATGTGCAAGCATTGTATTTTATTTATCCCTATTTGAAAGTTCAAGAAGTCACTTCATTATATGTTACATTTCTCAAAGTATTTCTCAGGTTTTATCAAATTCATGTTTCAGAGTTACTTCAGGCATATTAGCAGATGCATTGTCAGCCAGCCTACCTCACTTGTGCTTTGAATCTTTCTACAATATTGAAGTGAATAGCATGCTGTAACTTACCAAGCAAATGGTGCAAAGGTCTAGATGCCCATGGTCTGGTTCTTCCTGGTAGCTAGATCCATGTATTAGGTTTGCCAGCCAGGGGAAATAAAAGAATCCAAATTTGTGTTGAATTTCACAGGTTAAACATTTATGGGATCAAAGTAGGAAAATACTCATGATTTCAGGAATATAATCATTATTAAAAATTGGATAGTTGCTTGAAGATATTTTCTAAAGTCTCTTCACTTTGCATTCATATTGTGGAAGATAAAGATCACTGCCATATCTGGCAATGCTGACTATTCCTGTGCCATCTGCCAGAGTCTTATTCAAAGACCAAATGCAAGGAGTCTCTTGGGTAAAAGCCAATCATTGTTATACCCATAACCCAGAAAGACATTTGAGTGTTGCTTTGTTTTTAAGAACTTAAACATGCCTCATGTATTAATTTGTATGTTTTGTGTATTGTCAGTGAATGTAAAGGAACACCAAGTTGCAGAAACAGGAAACTATTCCTAGAAGTTTTATTGTCAAGCTGTAAAAAAATGCTTCAGAGTAGCCCTTAAACTCTTTCATGTATTCTGATAATTCTGGTGTTCCCTAGACTTTCAATGGACTATATATAAATATTACATTTCTTTTCAGAGGACACTGATAAATTTTTGAAGTCTTTGGGAGAGGTACTCAGAATGGGAGGTGATCCAATCTGATTGTGTTTGCAAGGTGATGGGTCCAAAGAGATGACTCTCTGGATGAAAGTCTTTGTTCATGAGATGTTCCCCTCCATCTAATTTCTTATACTAAAACATAAGTACTACTGCGATGAACAGTTTGGAGTATCCTCAAAAAATTAAAAATGGAATTACCGTATGATCAATAAGTCAGTCAGAAGAAAGACAAATACCATATTATTTCACTCATATGTGGAATTTAAGAAACAAAACAAGCAAGCAAAAGGAAAAAAAAGAGAGGCAAACCAAGAAACAGACTCTTAACTATGGAGAACAAACTAATGGTTACCAGAGGCTAGGGGTTGGGGAGATGGGTGAAAGAGGTGATAAGGATTAATGAGTGCAATTGTGGTGAGCACGGGGTGATGTATGGAAGTGTTGATCACCATGGTGTACACCTGATACTAATAGTACACTTTATGTTAACTAGCTAGAACTTAAATAAAAGCTTTTTAAAAAGAAACAACAAAGAAAAAGAATAAAAATGGAGTAGTGGCTTAAATTAGAATTTATATATAAAATTTAATCTTTTTTAATCCTTTTATTTAATAGTCTGTTTTTGCATTCTCATATATTATCACCAGAAAAGCTGTCTGTTATACGTACTCTACTCGGTGCTATGCAAGTCTTCAGACAAAGAATGTCTAAGTTGAAGAGTCTATGCAGTAGGATTAAAAAAAATTGATTGTGTATTTCCACTTGTTTATTAGTGCTGGGTTAGGATATGAGGATTTTTTTCTCTTGAAAATAAATATCCAGGGCTATTATGCCCACAAACTTCAGGGTATGAGGCAGTATAAAGATAAAAAGAAATTCTCTGGACACTTAACACCCACCTCCTGAAAGAATTCCACCTAAAAGCAGACATACTGGTATTAAAGAAGGAGAATAATAGATAATTTGAGAGTAGGACCTCTGAGAGCTGGTGTAGGGGCAGAAAAGCTGTTCCCTTCTTCCTTTCTAGGTTCTTCAGCTGATCAAATAATTAAACTGACATAAGACAGATGTATAGGAGAAAAAGAAAAATTTAGTATACCTGGGAGAGAGCCAAGAAAATGGAGTAACTCTCTTAAATGGCCAAAACCATCAACTTAAACACCATCTTCAGCCAAGACAATGGATGTTGGGGTTCAGAGTCAGTTATGGGAAGTTATCGGGAGAAGCACAGTAAATGAGGGTGGGGTTGTTACGCAGATTTAAGTCCTTGCCATCTCTGCTTATATGTTTCTAAACATTTAGAGTCATCCTTTTCTTGGTATGGTAATGGAAACTTCCCTTATAAATGTGAATGTCTCTTACAAAAGAGAAACTTCCACTCAGTTTTCAGAGCTTTTCCTGTGTTGCTCTTTCTTAAAAATAATCAGCCTCAATCAGTATGCCAAAACAGCGTATCTTGGGCAGCAAAATGTGTCCTTCACTGTCCTAGGTGAAGGTGAACTTGATCTCTTGGGAAGAACTGACTGGGCTCACTGAGGCAGCACCCACATGCTTGAAAGCATAATGAATTGCAGCAGTGCTTTGGATGAATTGAGGCCGATAAAAAAGATATATAAAACTTTAAAGAAAATATAAGTTGAGACATTCAAAAATAAGAAGAATAGCGATAAGGAAGTATACTGTACCAGTATCTGCAAAGGTAGAGGCATTTGAACCAGAAAACTGACTTGACATTTCATATTCAACCACCAGTCCAGGACACCTTTAGTTACAATGAATGGATAGACTTGATTAGAACTTCCAGTTCTCTCCCTGAGTTCAGGGAGGAAAATCCTCTCTGAAAACTGAGAAACTGGGATTTTATTCAAGTTTAGGAGACTACCTCTGCAACTGAGTCTGAAAAAGGAAGGGCAGTGTTGCAGTTACCTTAGCACCACCATTCTTCCCCCTAGTTCTCAAACAGATTTATTGCCAGGAAAGGATATAAGAAGTAAAATCTTTAGAGTCAGGATATGCGTCACAGCCACAGGCTACCTCTCAGCAAGGGATTGGAAAGGTTGTAAGCAACCTCCCATCACCCTCCCTAATGGTCCTGCTTTATCCCTTGGATCAGGAATTGCCAACATTTGCATGAAGCCAGGGATCCCAAGATGGAGTCTTGGCCAGACCTTCTCACACCTTTCTGGTCATATGGGCTGTGGGACCAAACCCAATAACATAGCCCTTGTACAAACCATCAGTAATGCTGTTGTTATCAGGTGTAAACCATCAATCAGGTGCAAACCATCAATTTAACTTAATAAGCAATGGGCAATGTGGCACAAAACATGCTGAAACTTGCCTTGGACCCATGGTTACAAAACAGTATTGTTAATCATTATACTTCATTGACCATAGGTCACTACTGTGCAGATACATCTCATACTCTAGCAAAACATATCAGAAGATTCCAGGCTTGCTGAAATTAACCCTTAAAGTATAATAATCAGTCGGGTGCCTGGGTGGTTCAGTGGGTTAAAGCCTCTGCCTTCGGCTCAGGTCATGATCCCAGGGTCCTGGGATCAAGCCCCGCATCGGGCTTTCTGCTCAATAGGGAGCCTGCTCCCCCTTCTTTCTCTGCCTGCCTCTATGCCTACTTGTGCTCTCTGTCAAATAAATAAATAAAATTTAAAAAAAAAGTAGAATCAAAAGTTCTTCTTGTGTTTTTAATCCATTTTTGGATTCCCCCTTGGTGTCTATTAATAGTAAGCTACCCATACTGCTACTCAGTCCTCCATGCTAGTGGGTTTTTAGGGCAACCCCCTGTGCCTCCACCTGCTCATGTGGTCATTGTGATACTGTTGTTGGTCAAGGGTCCATTGCCCAGTAGACAACAAACCAAACTCTGACACCAGTTTAGTGAGAGAGAAAAAGGGTTTTATTGCACGGCACCAAGCAAAGAGGAGGGAGAAAATTTCTCAAATCCACTTCCCCAGAGGGTTGGGGTTGGGTATATTTATTTATTTTTTTTTTAAAAGATTTTATTTATTTATTTGTTAGAGAGAGAGAGAGCACGCTCGAGCACAGGCAGACAGAGTGGCAGGCAGAGGCAGAGGGAGAAGCAGGTTCCCTGCTGAGCAAGGAGCCCGATGTGGGACTCGATCCCAGGACGCTGGGATCATGACCCGAGCCGAAGGCAGCCGCTTTAACCAACTGAGCCACCCAGGTGTCCCAGGTATATTTAAGAATAAGGGGTCAAGAATAATGGGGTGCCTGGGTGGCTCAGTGGGTTAAGCCACTGACTTTGGCTTGGGTTGTGATCCCGGGGTCCTTGGATCGAGTCCCACATTGGGCTCTCTGCTTCGGCGGGGGGCCCGCTTCCCCCATCCCCCACCTGCCTCTCTGCCTACTTGTGCTCTCTGTCAAATAAATAAAAAAATCTTAAAAAAAAAGAATAAGGGGTCAAGATGTCACAGGGCATGTAGGTAGAGTGGAATATGCTGATTGGGTGTAAGGAAAAAAGAAGTGTGCTCCCTTCTGAGCACACACAGGAATCCTGTTTCTTCATGGGACATATGTTCATGGTGGCATATGCATATGCATGATGAGGGGGGAGATCTTGGGGTGTGTCATCTCAGGGTTCCTTTTGTTCAGTCTTGGTCCCTTGTGTGCAACTATAAGAATTCTTCCGGGTTTTCTTCCGTCTCAGCTGGTCTTACAGGTGTTCTCTCAGCTTCTGCAGATCAGAACACAATCTTAAATCAGTCAGCTTAACCAGAGTTTCCTTAGGGTATAGTAGTCTACTCAATGTGTTGGTTTCAATATTGTGATTAGAAATATTTGTTTCATTTTTTCCCTCCCTAGCCCCCACGACCCCCCCCCACTGCCTCTCAAATTCCTCATATCAAAGAGATCATATGATAATTCACACAAGATGGGATTGGGAGGGAGACAAACCCATAAGAGACTCTTAATCTCCTGAAACAGACTGAGGGTTGCTGGGAGGTGGGGGGAATAGGGATAGGGTGCCTGGGTTATGGACATTGGGGAGGGTATGTGCTGTGGTGAGTGCTGTGAAGTGTGTAAGCCTGATGATTCACAGACCTGTACCCCCGGGGCAAATAATACATTATATGTTAATAAAAAATATTTATTTGGCCTTAGAACCAGTTCCTGGCACAGGGCTCCTGAAACCCTTGGAATTTCCCATGATAAGAGCAATAAAGGTCTTTAGCTATGTTGATGAGATAACTTTGGGAAAGCGTTTGTGTAACCTGAGGCTAGGGGCTGGTTGCCAAAGGAAACCATCATGTGATTAGAGGGTTGGAACCTCCAGTACCCAGACTCCACCACCAACCTTCTCCTGGGAGGGGAGAGGGGCTGGAGGTTGAATCAATCACCTTGGCAAATGAATTCATCAATCTTGGCTGGGAAATGAAGCTCCCCTAAAACCCCAAAAGGACAGATTTCAGAGAACTTCAGAGTTGGTGAACACGGGGAGGTGCTAGGAGAGTGCTGCACCCGAGAGGGCATGAAGGCTCTGCCCTCTTTCCTGGTATGTTGCCCTTTGCATCTTTTCCATCTGGTTCTTCCTGAGTTATATCTGTTTGTAATGAATCAGTGATGTAGCAAGTAAAATGTTTCTCTGAGTTCTGTGAGCTGCTCTAGCAAATTAGTCAAATCTAAGGGAGGGGGGTGGGAATTTCCGATTTATGGCCATCTGGTGATGACAACGTGTGCCTCAGACTGGCATCCAAATGGAGTGGGGGACGTGGGGGAGGCAGGCTTGTTGGACCGAGGCCTCAACCTATGCAATCTGATGCTATCTCCAGGTAGATAGTGTTACAGGATTTCTTTTCCTTCGGTGCCGGTGGTTCTTGGTGGTTCTTGGTCTCGCTGCTTTGAAGAATGAAGAGGTAGACCATATGAAGATTGGGCAGCAAAGCAGAGTTTGTTGAGCAGTATAGTACAAAGCTCCCAAAGAGGGAGGAGACCAAGAGGGTTGCCACTGGAGTTTCTAAATCCAGGGGGTTTTATGGGCTTGTTGGTGAGCTTTTTTAATCTGATTAACCCTCCCTGTGCCTGTCAGCCAATCAGGATTTTGTCCATTCACATGGATAAGGGTGGAGGGCTTCTTCAGGGTGGTGTTAAAATCCTTTTAAGGGTGGTTTCCTTTGGGGGGGGCGGGGTGGTGGTGGTGGAAGGGGATTGTCCCTGCCTACCTTTCTTTCAGCTATCCATTAATAGTATCAGGATTGAGTTAAATTCTAACACTGAACTGTTCAGAAATTTACTTGGTGCTGTGTGGGAAACATTCCTGTCTACATATTAGAAATTGAGTCTCAGAACTATTTGATTAATATTATCATATTATTTTTTCATTTGTTTATTTTTCAAATGTTGCTAATACTTCCTAAATAGTACACTAGTAAACTGTTTTTCAATATTATTATCTATATAAGCAAATGTATCAGATAATTTCCTAGTCTCTCTTGAATTATTGTCATTATCATCATTCTTGGTTAGGCTTTCTGTTTACTGGGTTCTATCTTACTTTGTTTACTTACATAGTTTCCTGAAAAAGAGAGCATGAGAAAAAAAAATAGTATGAGTTATTATATGTCTAAAATATATGTGTTCTCTTTTCATCCTTGATGGATGGTTCGGCTTAAAGTAGTTTGAAATAACTGTCCTTCAGACTTTTTGTTTCATTTTCTTCTAGTTTACTTTGTTGCTATTGAGAAGTTCATGGTTGTTCTATAGGAAAATTTTCCTTTTTTTTCACTTGAAAGCATTTTGAATATTTTCTATATGCCATAATAATTTCTCTTATCCAATTATTTTGGTTATTACCTCCAAAGCAATGTTAATTAATAGTGCTGAGAATGCATACCATTTTTCTTCTACATAACTCATGGTGGAATGCTTTTAGGTGTCCTCATTAATCACATTAATCATAAAATCACCTTTGTCCTCACACAGTCTTTCCTCTTTCACTGTTGATGCATGAGAATTGGTGATCCTCTTTATTGTGGTTGATTTCCATGCTTTGACTTCTGTCTGCTCTCTTTTCTCTATAAGCTTGCTCTCTTTATTCACTTTGTTCAGCATTTGGGTTTTTACCCTTTTCCTCTACCAGCCAGTAGGATTTTAAAACATTTGAGTTTCTCATATTATTAAAAGAATAAAAGTTCTTTGTTCTCATGATGTTCTTCATATCTTTATTGAACAACTTAGATACACTTATGATCTCTGCTTCAAAATACCCATTTATTTTCAATCAACTACTTTCTAGTCTCTATTCACACTACTGCCTCTCTCTTGTAAATGATATCAGCAGCCATTTTGTTGATAAAACCAGTGGATTTTTCAGACCTTATTTGATAAAACACAGGTATTCAAAAATGTTAACCATTTACCTATTCTTTAAAAAATTCTTCCTTCAGTTTTTATCACAACATATTCTCTTTTCTTTTTACAATTCTGGTTGTTCCTTTTTGTTTTTTTCTTTTTGTTGATGAATTTTATTCTGCCCATGAGTGTTGGAGTTCTCTGAGTTTCAGTCTCCTCAGGCTATCTCCTTTGCTTGGTGGACAGCCCTCTCTGGATAGTTCCACTGTTCCCAGGACTTCAGTGGCTATCTGGTATATAGCTAACGTATACACTAACATTTCCAAATGTTTGCCTCCTCCCTAAGGCATTCCCTTCATCTTCAGATGCAGGAAGTCAACAGCCTCATAGATATTTCCACTTGGATTTCTTATAAGAATATCACATCAATCATATCCAGGTGATAGGGTTATCTTTACTACCAGAACTGCTCCTCATTAAGTATCTCTAACTTGCAGTTACCCTAAGAAGAAAATTAAACCTTTTTCTTAACTATTTTTTCCACTTCATGCCGTTTCCAATGAATCACCTAATCTATTGATTTTCTATTTTAACTGACTGAGCCACCCAGGTGCCCCATATTGATTATATATTTTAAATGCCTTTATAAATCGGTCATAAGAAACTAACATTCTTCCCATTGGTGGACTTGTCATGACCAAATTCAGACTGAGATTTTAATCTCTTGAAAACATTACTCAGGTCTGGCTTAGGTTGGTCTCCAAAGTATCGCAGACATTTGTACTTAAATGCATTTATTGCATTGTATGACAGATATTGATTTATTGTTTATATTTTGTACTAAATTATAAACTTTATAAATATCTGAGTTTTTCTTGCTAATCACTGAAAAACTAGCAACTAGTAAAATGGTAAGGTTAGTGTGCTCAGTAAATATAGCTCAAATTAATTAAAGAAAACATCTGAGATGATTTATTATGTGTTGTCATTGCCAATGATTGTCTCATAGTCCAAAAGAGACAAAGAATATTAATTATATTTTGCCTGACAAATAAAATCCAAAAGATAAAGAGGAGAAATTTTAATATTACTGTAAAACCTGTTGGCCAGTTTATCTTTAAATATTTTTGTGTAATCATGAATCCATAAAAATTTTCAGTATCTTACAATTAAGAAAAATTTAATAATAGTGTGACCTTTTTGACCAGAGCTATTACTGTGTATTAAAGAAGAGCATACTCACCGTCAATTTTGTCGAATTGAGTTACTGGGTTTCATTATATATAAAATTGGTTGTGAAGAAATCAAAATCATTCCAAAGGTGCCATCCTTAGAAAGAGACAATTACAGGTTGCCTTTATTGAAATTTGTGTGCTTCTTATATTTATTTGTTTACTTAGTTATTCATGTTTCAGAGTATGCCTGTGTGTTGTAGATTACACTGATATGTCCTGACCTTCACTTCTGCCTGTATCCACACACTTTGCCATATTATTTGTAACCTCCACCTCTTATCTTGCTTTGGCCAATGGAGTGTTAGCATATGTAATGTAAACAAAGACTTGAAATGAGCTTGCACATTAAGTCTACACTCTCCTGTGCCTCTATCATTACCGTGAAAACATTCCTGACCTATTCTAATGGAGGATGAAAGACATTCGGGCACAGCCAGATCACCCAAGTCATCCCAGACAAAGCCAGCCTAGATCAGTGACCACCAGATCACATCAGAACATGTGAGTGAGCCCAGCTAAGATAAACAAAAATGCTGAGCATATGTTCTTGGGAGCTTATGAGTAGTAAATGCTTACTGTCCTATGCTACTGAAGTTTTATTGCCGTTTGCTGTATAGTAAAAGATAAGTAGTATGTTGCAGTCCTTTCTGTATTTGGAATTCATTCAAGGTAGTCTCTGAAGAAACACTGAAAAATTACTTTCATGTAGGCAGCAAACTTGAAATCAGTTTCTTTAAAAAAATACAACAATATATTAAGAATATTCTGACTTTGTCAATAAACCATAAAGAAACAGAAATTCAAGGAGTATTTAATAGTACAGAATTTCTCTTTGAATGTATTGAGTATCCATTCCTCCTTCACAACATCACCTCTAAAGCAGGAGTCAAGTGGCAGAGTCAGTATTACCTGTAAAACATTTCCTCTTCCTGCATCGAGATGAGTTCATTTACCTGTCTCCCTTGCAGTTTGGCTAGAGTTGTGTGCTTAAGTTTTTACCAATAATGACATGAGAGAAATGTGTTGCTTATGGTTCAAGGCAGCAAGAATGGGTATGTGTTCCTCATGTTCATTTTCTCTTCCTCATGTATAGCTAAAAGTGAATAAATTTTAGTAGTAAGGTTTTGCCAAAAAGAAATCCAGATCCACACTGTACTTCTGAGGGAATGTCACTGAGCATAGTCCCTGGAACTGAATTAGACTGTAGCATGAGTGAGAAATAAACTTTGGTCTACGTGTGTATTATGGCAGCTAACAATAGTTAGCCTAAGTAATACAAGGTTCCATTCTCAAAATCCTTTAAATACTGCACGGGTGAATGTTCTAGATGTAATATTGTATACATTATCTATTCCTACATGACATATTTACCCCAAAACTTAGTAGCTGCAAACAACACTATAGATCATTTAACATTTTCTGTGGGTCAAGAATCAGGGGTGGCTTAAGTGGGTCATTTTGGCTGAGGATCTCTCCTGAGGTTGCAATCATGAGGTCGATTTGGGCTGCAGTCATTTGAAGTGGAAGACCCACTTTCATCCTCATGTGCTTGTCTGCAAACTTCATTTCCTTGCCGTGTGTGTCTCTCTGTAGGCTTCTGTGAGTATCTTCACAACAAAGCAGCTGGCTTTCCCTGCAGCAAATGATTCAGGAAGGAGAATGCCATAGTGTTTTGTAATGTAATACCTGGAGTGATACACCATTACTTCTGCTATATCCTGTTGATCACATAAGTCAACTCTGACACTGCGAGCATGAATACCAGAAGGGATCACTGGGAATCAGAGAGTCAAACTACCACAAATAGAATCGAGAATGAAGAAGCCTGAGATAAACTGAAGAGTACATGTCCTGCTAGAATAATTCTAGTTATACATTTTACAACACTATATGGGTCAAAAAAAGCAAGTCTGCTAGTCTGATTACAACTTGAAGGAAGTACTCATTTAAAAACACTGTATGGATCGGGAGAAAGATGGGTAAAAAGACATTTTGGTGAAAAGGAAAATGATATACTTTTGGAATCCGTGTAATTTTCAGGTTGTATCAAGATAAAATGTCCTTTTGTGTATCTAATTTGAAATGGTAAGGTCTTCTTTTATTTCAGTTAGTGTTGAAGGGCAGGTGGTATGATTGTTTCAAGCTAGAGTACTTAGTAGCTATCATTATATACACATTAAGATAATGTAAAAATGTAATTTGCATAAAGGGTCATCATAATAATCTTTAAGTCATTTTGCCCACTGTGAAAAGGACCCTAAAGAAAGCCATCTGGCTAAATTTTAATTCTTAATACTTGTTGTTCCAAAAAAACCCCATAAAAATTGTGGTTATACCTTGATTCTCATGAATACAGCTCTCCTTTTTTAATGTTTCTTTTTGCCATATATTCAATAATTGCAAAAAAAATGTAGGAGTTGGAGGAACATAACTATAAAAATAATTCCCATGTAGGTGGCTCATGAATTGAGGGGAAAAAAGAGGTAGGTTGAATACTAAGGAATGTAAAGGGAAAACTCTGTATGTAATACAGTTTCTAAAACTTGGAAAAAATAGAGGTGTATTTCTAACATAGTTAATGGTATCAAGTAATGGCATCTGTAATTGATAGAGGCAGAAGGAAGAATTCAGAATCTGAGAAGGGCAAGAAAATTAGGTAATAGATTTTGTTCTATTTGAAATGTCACAATTTTTTTCAGTTTACAGATAAATCCCACAACCTTGTTACTATGGATGTATGTGTGACCTTTAATCACAGTTAACACAAAAATGTATATGTGCTTATCTTTCTGTTGTGACAGTTAATTGTCACGTTTTACAGAGCAATTACCAAACCTCTCTATTGGAAAAATTCACATTGCTGAGGAAGAACATGAATTATAGCCTATATTGATATTCCCCTAAGGGAGTTCTGTTAAAATGAAATGACTGTTGAAGAGGTCCAGATTAAGAAAAAAATAGCAGATCATAAAAATGGCAGCAGCAGGGTTATTTATTATTATGAATAGCTACTTCAGATTTCTGTAATGACACCTTGTCTGTCAGTAATGCCAGAAGAGCTAGTCAGTAAGAGAAATTGTAAGATATCTAAAATATACCTGTTTATGTGCAAATCTAAGCAGATTGTTTTAAAGAGTAATATGTAGTATTGATTTTATGTTCTATAACCATATAATGTTGATTGTACTTTCAGTTTTTCATAGCGACTTGTGGGTCATCATTAAGGTATGGTAATTGGTCACAGTAGTGATCTTGGGCTTGACCTAGACCTGATGCTCCTATTTTTAGTTGTGGGATGTCTAGTGATCTGTTGCTCCAGTCATCAGTTGCAAAATGAAGGTAATAATGCCTGCTTCAGAAGACATTTGTGAGAATTAAATGAGCAATGCATTTACAAATAATTCAGAATCTGAAAGGCACTACAGGAATGTCAGTTGACACTCTTATCTCCATCCTGTGCTGGAATGCAGTTTCTCCTTTTTTTTTTTTTAATTTTTTTTTTTTTTAGATTCTTATTTATTCATTTGACAGAGATTACAAGTAGGCAGAGAGGGAGGGTGAGGAAGCAGGCTCCCTGCTGAGCAGAGAGCCCAACGCGGGGCTCCATCCCAGGACCCGGAGACCATGACCTGAGCCGAAGGCAGAGGCCCAACCCACTGAGCCACCCAGGTGCCCCCAGTTTCTCCTTTTTTGTGCGTTATCCTCCTCTTCTGCCATCTTCTGCCATTGTCTCTGTTCCTGCTGTGGTATTGCATGTCTGTAAAAAGTTCATGCCCTTACAGCCTGCTTATAGCCTGCTATTTCTGACATGCTGGGCACTAAAAATCAAAATAGAACCAAAAACAAACTACCTGAGCAGCTTGTTGAAATTTTTGCATTAAATAATTAATTTCAGGGACGCCTGGGTAGCTCAGTTGGTTAAGCGGCTGCCTTCGGCTCAGGTCATGATCCCAGCGTCCAGGGATCGAGTCCCGCATCGGGCTCCTTGCTTGGGAGGGAGCCTGCTTCTCTCTCTGCCTCTGCCTGCCACTCTGTCTGCCTGTGCTCGCTCTCTCTGAAAAATAAATAAATAAAATCTTTTAAAAAATAAATAAATGAATAAATAATTAATTGATTTCAAAGCTCTGATATAAAATAGGAGGCAGTAATAATGCAGCAAAGTGGTCACCTTATTTGGAATGATCTGGATTATCTACTAGTTATTTACCTCCTGTTTCCTGGTTGAGTTCCAGAAAGATGAAATCCAAGAAGTGTGAAACTAAAATAAATGAAATGTTATAGTGTTGTATTTGGACATAATGTGTGAATATATAAACATTTATAGATATATAAGTAACACAGCTCTTCCTTAGGTAATAATATGTCTACATGGAGTTTGCTTACTATTTCTCAAATCTGATGCCTTATCTTGAGTCATTCTCCTATCTGAATGATCTCAAAAAATACAAAAAATATTTTATTTCTTACATACTTTCCATGCACTGACATGCTAACATCATAGTCTAATGTTAGTGTCATTAAGCATAAGCTGATACATGTTTAATATTCATCCAGGCAAATAGCATAATATAGGTATTTTTAAAAATTCCTTCAACTGTTTCCTTTAGCTCCCGTGCATACCAGTATTGGACATTGTAATTGTCCTCTCCCATTTAGATTGATTTTCTTCAGTGTCTCCCATACTAGTCTACAGATGCCTCTAGAGCACAAATCATATCCTTGTTCTTGTATTACAAATAGCATAAGACTGATATTTAGTTGTTCTCAATAAATGGTTTTTGAGTGGTTAGATAAAACATGGGAGCAAAGAAGAGGGATGACTAATACAGCCAAAGGTAGTCAAAGAAAAATTCATTTACGTATTAACATTTAATCTCTCTTTCACTCTCTCTCCACACACACACACACACACACACACACACACAAACACAGCCCTCTCTCTTTCTGATTTTCTGTTTTTTGGATTTGCTTTTCTTTTTCTTCAGACCCATGTAGATAGAATTTCTACATCATTGATGCCACCTATTATAAGTGTTCAATGAGTTTTAGTAATTCTCTGCAGTTACTAGTCTATTGCTGCAATCCACAACATATCATACCATAAAGTCTCCATATTCCCATGTGTGGTCAGTCCCCACTCCCACTCCCAGCCCCAGGCAACTACTCATCCACTCTCTGTATCTATAGTTGTGTTTTTCTGAAAATTTTCCTACAAATTGAAAATATAAAATATGGCTCTTAGTGCCTGGCTTCTAACACTTAGTGTAGTGTTTTCAAGCTTCACCCATGCTTGTAGCATATATTGGGACTTTGTTCTTTTTTTGCTCAAATGTGTTCCATTGCATGGATACACTGTGTTTTGTTCATCCATTCATCAGTAGGTTTCACAGACCTACTCCTTTTGGGGAGCTTAATCTTCCTTTGAGCCCTGCCAGTTTTAGGATAATTCCTGAGCCTGGCTGCCCTCCAGCTGTGGGAGAGAGAACCTTTTTATAAGCTTCCCAGGAGGCTTTCTGGTTTTTACACTTAGCTTTTAATTGCCAATTAATCACTATAAACCTTAAAAAAAAAAATATTCCCCAAGTGTCAGTTATGTTTAACAGAATCTATCTGTTTCCAGTGTCTTTATGGAGACTATTTCCTTCATTTTTCTCAAATGCCTGGTATATCACCATGCCTACTAGTTTATTTCCTTTTACTAGAATATAACCCCAGTTAACCACAGGAAAAATTATAAAAATTTTACTGTTACTTATTCCAGGAAATATATGTATTTTACCTATTATTAGTGATGGAATCCTAATTACTAGCTGAACAGTTGGAAATCCTTAGTATCTGACTACTTCTGGCCCAACTATCAAAGGTGGGGTTCCCCAGAAAGCAAACTCAAAGATAAAGATGAATGTGTACAGATTTTATTAGGGAGTGCTCTTGGCATCTACATCAGTCAGAAGAAAGAGGAGGAAGCAGGATCTGACAGAAAGGGGAGGTCAGGCTGCAATGCAGTGTCAGTGAAAGCTTCATACAACAAAATGGAGAGCTCTGAAGCTGGCATGGCCCTACAAAGTTGTGCAGATTTGGGGTAAGGGAGGCAAGCCTTTGCACTGTACCCCCACATTGATCAGTAACTGACTTTGAGCAAGCTAACTCCTTCAATGGAGCCACTTCTTGAGGAGAGTTGGTAGACAGCTATCTTTCTTTCTTTTCTTTATTTATTTGAGAGAGAGACAGAACAAGCAGGGAGAGGGGCAGAGGGACAGGGGCAAGCAGGCTCCCCAGTGAGCGGGGAGCCTGACGGTGGGGCTCTGATCCTAGGACCCTGGTATCATGACCTGACCTGAAGGTAGACTCTTTTTTTTTTTTTTTTAAGATTTTATTTATTTGACACAAAGAGATAGAGATCACAAGTAGTGAGGGGAGGGGAAGCAGGCTCCCTACCGAGCAGAGAGCCCAATGTGGGGCTTGATCCCAGGACCCTGAGATCATGACTCGAGCCAAAGGCAGAGGCTTAACCCACTGAGCCACCCAGGTGCCCCAATTACGGCTGCCATTCAGTACTAGTCAGCATCTGGGGAAATAAATCTTTCTGTCCTGAAGGGAGATCCAGGTGGCCTAACACAGCACCCACTACATAGAGTCAAACGGACTTTGTAACAAATGACATGAAGGCTGTGAGATAAATTGAGGCATCAAGGGTGAATCCAAGGTTTAGGGCCTGAGCAACTAGAAGGATAGAGTTATTGTTTGTTAACTGAGATGGCAAAGGCTATAAGTGAAGATTTTTGAGGGAGATTTCAGGAATTTCATTTGGGCTGTGTTGTGTGTGAGATGTCGATTAAACGTCCAAGTAGATATGTGAAGTTGACAGTTGGATATATAAGTCTGTCAAAGACTCAAGGTGATTGTATTAATAACTGCCAGTCCTTTTCAACTGCACTTTCCAATTTTTGTGTTGTTATTTTGTTTTTGTTTTCTGGTGACCTTTGAAAATATTTTCAGTCAACTTCCTTAGCTGAAGTACTAGGTTGTTTTATTTACTGAAACATTAGCAATCTAAGAATAGCTATATATATATATATATATATAATTTTTTTCCACACTTGAATAGCAATGTAAGTCTATTTTAATTCCTGTGGGATGCTTAACTCTTCTTAAATATTACTACCTTTTTTCACGCATATGCATTTGTAACTGTTTCTAGACTTTTTTCTTCAGTTGTAGTATATTCTCATAGAATCCATGATATAATTATTGTTTCTTGACTCATCCTTGAACATAATCAACAGCAAAAATCTATCTACACCCAGTGTTTGAAGATATTATGATACATTGATTGAATCCGGCTCTTTCTCAACCATTGAGGCCAATTAAGAATTTATTTATTAACATGGGGCATATGCTGGTATTTAAAAAGTTTAACAGTATTCTTGGTTAATATTGTCCAAATTATGCACATTGACTTGGGATGGTTAATATCAAATCAGCTGTTAACATATTTTTTTCTTAATTTCTCTGGTGTTATAGAAGGTTGTATAAAATACTTCTGGTTTTAGAATATGTTCTCTTTTTATTATTAGTTTTAAACATTCCTTTTGTTGGGCAATTAGGAGTAAGATTGGCAAAGCTTTCAGCTACTCAAATATCTTAATATCAACCTAGAATTTTTGATTTGTGTATTAAATATGAATAGAAGTTAATCACATGAATAGAGGTAAGAAATCCAAGTAACAAGAATAAGTCCAAAATAATATCACAGAACGTTGTGTTCAAGGAAATGGGTAGTCAGAATGAGTATGTGGGGAGAAACAGTAGCTTATTTTTGTACTTAACTCCATATTTATAAAACATTGGAAAATTTGGCTTTAGGTTCACAGAAATTGTTTATTTTTACCCTGTGACACTAACAAGATAGAAAGGATTCTTTTTTTTTTTTTTTTGAAGATTTTTATTTATTTATTTGTCAGAGAGAGTGGGAGCGAGCACGGGCAGACAGAGTGGCAGGCAGAGGCAGAGGGAGAAGCAGGCTCCCTGCTGAGCAAGGAGCGCGATGTGGGACTCGATCCCAGGACGCTGGGGTCATGACCTGAGCTGAAGGCAGCCGCTTAACCAACTGAGCCACCCAGGCGTCCCAATAGAAAGGATTCTTATATGCTGACCATGCTTTCATGCATATTTCTACTGTCGAGTTTAGCAACAGTAACAAAATACCACAAGTTATTAGACAGATCTAGGACTTTGCAAGATTACAGGCAATAAATATGGTGAAACTGTTCCTACTCATTGTATCCTGTGGTCCTCTCTCAGTGCATTCAATGACACTTCAGTAACAAGACCATGAATTAAATTAGGAAGAGAAACTAAGTCTCTAAGAAGGTGTTACTCTTTCAAAGTCAATAATAGTGACTAAATTGGATTAGAACCCTAGTACCTTGAGCACAAGCCCAGAGCTATTTCTAATACACCTCATGATCACAAAATTCAAGGCTTCAAATTGACATTTATTTTCTATTGTGGATATTGATTTCCTAGGGAAAAAATAAAATGTGCTGTTTTGGTCCTGTGTGCTTTACTGACCACATAAACTCTAATTGATTAAGAAGGCTTATGCACTATCCTTTAGTTTGTATATTACTGTAAATTTATTTAAATAAGCTTCTTCAGTGATGGCTGATTGCAGCTACATATATTAATAAGTAATATTACTAATGTACAAACTGTTATTACAGATTTATCTGTTTTATGGGCCTGCTTTAGCCCAAATAAAACCTTCAGTGTATTTTATAGTACTTCATGAGGAGTTTTATAATTAAGTTCATGTTTAAATGGAAAGAGGCATGACAATGGGATGCAGTCTTCAAACCCTTCAACTTCTGATTGCACTGACAACTACAGAAGCCAAAGAACGCTACTAGATACATCTATGACTAAGCTATAAATAATACCTTTTGTTTACTTTAATAAAAATGTAATATTTTGGTTAAGTTTAAAATTGTTTCATCCTACCCAAGTTACTGAAGACTCAAAAGGCATTACATTTCTCTTCAGTATTTCTTACCTACACATTCATTTAATACTAGCTTAATTTTTCCTGTGTATTGATTATTATGGGCAACCTGGGTATAATGTAGTTTACTTTGATATGCTAAATTAACCATTCTTGTCGACAAACAAAATTAATCTAGTGTAAATCCATACTAGCCACTAAATGGAGACATGAATTCCCTTATGACTTTCCTAGTCTCCACTGACACCATCTACTGTAATAGTACAAAAGCCTCATGGAAAAATGATTTTGTTATCTTGTGCCGCCTTCACTGTTGACTCTTGTTTTATGTCCCCAAAAGGCTGTATTAATGCAGAGGTAGGAATAGGATATATAAGCAATGAAATAATGTAGCTTTCTTTGTACATCATCTGATGATGAAATAAATCAAGATCTGAACAAATGAAAAGATAAGCCATGTTCATAGATTGGAAGACTGACCATTATTAAGTATCACTTCTCCCTAAATTAATATATAGATTTAACCCAGTTAGGTTATAGTTATTTAAACCAACATACTCATACACCAAGAGACACTAAGTTTACCAGTATTCTCCATGCTGCCATTTCAAATGGATCTTTTTTCAGTTTTTTTTTTAAATAAGCTTCTCCATGATTATTGAGTTACCTATCACAGCCATGGCAAACAAAGGTAGTTTCTCAAATGCACTGTTGTGCTTTCTCGGAATTTTAAAAATTTCATGCACTAGAGTTTAGCTCATGCTAATGTCCCTCTGGCAGGGTTTCCTGAATTCCAGCTCTCATTTAAACACTTCCATAGGTGCTCCCATAGCACATTTGACTTACTTGTTATTAAATTTATAATATCATACTGACTCAAGTGTTGGGGTACAGAACTCTTTGGCTATTTTTTCTGGCTCCTGATTCAGGTTTCATTCATTTATCCATCCAATAAATGTCTTCTCTTTCCCCATATATGTGCTGTGCTATTGAAAGATTTGTTAACACCCATCTTAAGTTCCTCACTTTGCTGTAATTTACATATTGGTTTGAAAATAATAGGAAATCCATTTGTATTTTGGTCTTATTTGATTAAACATATAGCAAATAATTCTAGATTTTTTTCATATAATGCCAATGGGATATGAATATAATTGGTAAATATATGTAACTCAATCCTTTGTTTGACAAATACATATTGAATAAGCCACTATGTACCATGCTTTTTGAAATCCCTTGAAAAACATTTACCTGGTTTGTATTTTTATGGAACTTAATAAATGATATTGACCAGGTTTTTAGAATATTTCCATCTTTGATACACACGATCAACATTGTAAGAAAAATGCTTTAAACATATTCATACATTTGGACAAACATAGGTGTTTTTTTTTTTAAGACTTTATTCATTTATTTGAGAGAGAGCACATGCAGAGGGAGGCACAGAGGGACAAGCAGACTCCCTGCTGAGCATGGAGCCCCATCCATCCCAGAACTCTGAGATCATGACCTGAGCCAAAGTCAGACGCTTAACCAACTGAGCCATCCAGTTTGCCCCTGGACAAACATAGTTTTAATAGTACAGCTGTCCCTGAAAGACATGTGGCTCAAATGACCATTTGAGCAAATCTGATTGAAAAATATTCTTATTTTATATGATTTTCAGCCTTGTGAATAATAAAAATATATGGATTCATGTTTATCATAGAATATAATTTTTAGCCTCATATCTTTTACAGTTCTAGAATGTGTTAATTTCTAAAGTTTTGATATTTTAAGATTCATGATAGCATTTTAATCAAGTGATAGCAATAAAGATTGACAAAGTCGTAAAATGGTTCTATCTGTAGCTAAAATTATTCTCTAATTGGAAGACTCATCAAAATATGCTGATCTCTTAGTATTACTTACCATTTCAACTATGCAAGGCTATTTGCATTGAACATGGGAAAGCAGAATCAGCTTCAAATCAACCTCTTAAATTTACTGAATAGAAATACTTGTAGGAGACAAAATACCATAATACTATCTAACAAGTATTTTGTTTTTTATGATATTAGCAGTGTATTTCTTTTTTTCTTCTGGTTTATCCATTATATACATTTTTGCTGTAATTAGGTTGATTTTGTTTTACATTTTATGTATCTGTTGTTTACTTAGAACTGTATATTCTAGAGTGTAGTCAGAGCACTATTTATATATCTTCTGGGATGTAGCTTTAAATTCTCCTTAAAGGTCTCAATTCTACATCTCTCTAGCTTTATTCATGAGTGGCAAATATATGTTTTAGTGTTTGGTCCAAGAACAGATTCTCAAGTTACTGTTTTTAGCTATAGCTAGATAAAACTACTCAACAATATTTTATTTATTTTTTTTAAAGATTTTATTTATTTATTTGTCAGAGAGAGTGAGCACAGGCAGACAGAGTGGCAGGCAGAGGCAGAGAGAGAAGCAGGCTCCCTGCCGAGCAAGGAGCCCGACGTGGGACTCGATCCCAGGACGCTGGGATCATGACCCGAGCCGAAGGCAGCTGCTTAACCAACTGAGCCACCCAGGTGTCCCTCAACAATATTTTAAAGGCAATGACCATAATATAGAAATCAATTAAATTATATACATTTTTGTAAAATAAACAAGTTGTAATTTATTCTTATTCTAATAAATGAATATTTATTATTCTAATATTTGGATTTTAATCCATTATATTTCTAATATAATTAGAATTATATTGATATCCTATTTTTATATTATAATGATGTAGTCTGTATACACTGTGGAATATTATGCCTCCATCAGAAAGGATGAATACCCAACTTTTGTATCAACATGGATGGGACTGGAAGAGATTATGCTGAGTGAAATAAGTCAAGCAGAGAGAGTCAATTATCATATGGTTTCACTTACTTGTGGAGCATAACAAATAACACGGAGGACATGGGAAGATGGAGAGGAGAAGGGAGTTGAGGGAAATTGGAGGGGGAGATGAACCATGAGAGAATTAAATTAAAAAAAAAATTTCTGATTTATTTTCTTTCTAATATTTGTATCTCTAATACATTAATAAGAATAGAGAGTGGGAAAATAAATCTGATACATCAGTAAAGGGACACCTGGCTGGCTCAGACCATTAAGCATATGCCTTCAGCTCAGGTCACGATCTCCAGATCCGGACTCCCATATTGAGCACCTTGCTTGGGCAGGGAGCCTGTTTCTTCTTCTGTTTGTGCATGCGCTCTCTCTCTCTGAAACATCAGTGAAGTCCACAGTTTCCCTACTCCAAGTTATTTCTGCAAAGGCACAACCAAATCCCTGATTCTTTTGTACTAACATTAAGGGCTCATTTATATCTATCACTAAGGAATTTAATTTCTTAAATCAGTCAGGATAATCTTCCCCAAAAAGCTGTATATAGTACATTCATGATGGGTCTGCTAAAAATGGTAACCTGCATATTTGCCTACTTTGCCAAAGCATCTGAAAAAGCCATTGGCCTATATATATTTAGAAGACCTTGCTGCACACTTAAAACCTCTGAAAAGTCAGACTGTGAAATTTAAAATCGGTAGCTCTTGGAGCACCTGGGTGGCTCAGTCGTTTGAGCATCTGAGTTTGTTTCAGCTCAGATCATGATCTCAGGGTTGTGAGATAGAGCCCTGCTCAGACTCTGCACTCACTGCATTGTCTGCTTAACATTCTCTCTCTCTCTCTTCCCCTCTCCCTATGTCCCTCTCCCCCCTTGGGGGTTTCTCTCTCACTCTTGCAAATAAGTAAATAAATACATAAAATCTTCAAAAATAAAATAAGTAGTTTTTTGATAAGTACTGAATGTTATATGAAAGTGTTGAATCACTAAATTGTACACCTGAAACTAATACTACACTGTATATTAAGTAACTGGAATTCAAATTAAAATTTTAAAAAATTAAAAAGTGGCTCTTGTTATAGATAACTACTTTTCTATCATCAAAACACAAATGTAGTTTCCACCCCCTTCAAAAAGTTACCAAGAATATTTAATTGCGATTTTCTAGAGTTGAATAATTGGAGATTGCTTATGTTGTAGCAACCTGGTATTTTTTACACACACACACACACACACACACACACACACACACACACACGGTAGATCCTGAGGATGATGTGTTATGTTTAATTTATTTTCAATACCAAGAGAGAGAAAATTTTAAGTGGAATGTGCAGTTACTGTTTTTCTAGTAATATGTCATAGGGAACTCTTTTCCAGTCTCTAGATATATAGACCTGTGTAGGTGGATATAAAACATATATAAGCATAAACATGTGTTATATGCACAGGATAAAAAGCATATGAAATGATAAAACATTAAATTCTCTCTTATGACTTACTATAAGAATCCTTAAATCCTTTCCTAAAAGATACATTTTCTGTATATACCTATAATGGAGAACATACAGCATGTGGAATTCTCCCTGAGTATATTTTTTTTAAGTTTACTCTGTTTCATTAAATGGATGCACACAAGCGTTTAAGCATTCTTAAGGGGGTTGATTTTTGCTATTAAAGTCAATACAAAATTTTAAATGATAATATAATTAGTTCTTATCATAGTTTTTGAATAGGACTATGGAGTAATTCCCCAGTAAAAATATTGCGAGATCAGGGGTGCCTGGATGGCTCAGTTGGTTTGGTGGCTGCCTTCGGCTCAGGTCATGATACCAGGGTTCTGGGATCGAGCCCCACATTGGGCCCCTTGCTCAGCGGGGACCCTGCTTCTTTCTCTGCCTGCCACTCCCCCTGTTTGTGATTTCTTTCTCTCTCTCTGACAAATAAAATCTTTTTAAAAAAATTGCAAGATCAAGGAGTTTCTGGAGTTTAACATTTCTTGAACATTGAAAAGTTGACCTCCAAAAATGTTAAACTTATTTAGATGCTCACAAGCAGTTTTAAAATGGACTGTTTTACTACACCATGTGCCAAATCATAATTTTACTTACCTTTCATAATCTTATGGTTGGAAAAATGTTTGCATTTCTATAAGTTAAATGTCTTTTATGTTTTCAGTACTTTTGTGTTTTGTACTTTTATTTTGTTAGCCTCCTGGTAAGTTTTGCACTTTCTTTTCATACTTGATATCTTTAAACATACACACACACACACACACACACACACACACACACTTACGCTGCTTACATTTTAAAGTACTTGGAATTTTAGAACAAGTTTAAGTAATAATGTTATTCGGAGTTCTTTAGTTTTTCTAAATTTTCGTGGATTTATTTATTTTTTAAAGATTTTATTTATTTATTTGACAGACAGAGTTCACAAGTAGGCAGAGATGCAGGCAGAGAGAGAGAGTGGAGGAAGCAGGCTCCCCACTGAGCAGAGAGCCGGATATGGGGCTCGATCCCAGGACCCTGGGATCATGACCTGAGCCGAAGGCAGAGGCTTTAACCCACTGAGCCACTCAGGTGCCCCTCATGGATTTATTCTAGTGTTTTTTGGCACATGGTGTGGAAAACCGTCCATGCTAAAACTACTTGTGAGCATCTAAATAAATAGTATTTTTTCATTAAGCATGATGCTTTCCTTGATTTTTTAATACAGACAGTTTTTAAAAATCATGACTACAGGATATATTTACCTACTTGTTCCAGTTTTGTACCCTTAAACAACGTAAAAAAGTCCTGGAGATCTAATGCACAGCATAGTGATATAGGCAACACTACTGTGTTATAAACTTCAAAGTTGCTGAGAGACTAGATCTTAATTGTTCCCACCACAAAAAAGGAATGATAATTATGTGATGTGATAGAGATACTACCTAACTCTGAAGTGGTAATCATATTGAAATATATGAATGTATCAAATCAAACACATTGTATACCTTAAATTTATACAGTGTTATATGTCAAGTATATTTTAATTTAAAAAATCAGTACTAAATATTATTCTGTGGGTGTTTTTAATGCAACAATGCATTTTTCCTGTGATCTACTTAAATTATATATATTATATAATCTATGTATTATGTAATATATGTATTACATTATATATGTTATATATGTATTTTATGTATTATATATTTATTAGAATTGCCAATTTTGAGCCACCCTTGTATTCTTGTCATTATTCATTCATACCCACAACACTTATTGTGTTCCTAAAATGTGGCAGATATTTTCTCAGATACTAGAGACTCAAATAAACAAAACATGTAAAATCCTTGCCCTAAAATTATATAGTTATTTTAAAATACCAGTGTCTTCTCTTATTAACACCTGATTTCATAACTAAGTATTGATGTTAATAAATTTTGCTCATTTGAATTTTGTTATCAGAATTTTTCTGATATCAAAAAATATATATTTTTAAAGATTATTTATTTGACACAGAGAGGGAGAGAGATCACAAGTAGGTAGAGAGGCAGCAGAGAGAGAGGGGGAAGCAGGCTCCCCACTGAGCAGGGAGCCCAATGTGGAGCTCCATCCCAGGACCCTGAGATCATGACCCGAGCTGAAGGCAGAGGCTTTAACCACTGAGCACCCAGGTGCCCCCCCAAAAAATATTTTTAAGCATCACCTGAATTACTGCTCTGGAAAATTTTAAATTGCATTGGAATTAAATTCTTGGTTTAAAATTACTTACTATGAACCCATCTGGGCCTGTCAGTTTTTAAATCAAGTATTTTAGAATTAATTTGCATGAAATTACTGGCTTGTTTAGATTTTCCATTTCTTCTGGGGCTATTTCTGTAATACAATACACTTAATCCTGGTTTTCAGAGAATTTCATGCAATTTGTTTTAAAGAATTTTGATATATATCTGTTAATTTTCTTTCTGTTTTACCCATTTTTAATTTTGTTATAATAATTTATCTTTTTTCATATGTTGATCTAGTATAAGTTTATCATTTAAAAATACATAAACTAACTGGTTTTGGATTTTAAATAATACTGTTGATTTTATTTAAGACTTTAAAATTTTACTTTGTTACTTCCATGTCTTTATGTTGGGTTTTTTCCCCTCAAAACTTTTAACATTGAAAATGTAACAATTAGGGGCACCTGGGTGGCCCAGTGGGCTAAAGTCTCTGCCTTTGGCTCAGGTCCTGATCCCAGGGTCCTGGGATCGAGCCCGCATCATCATCATCATCGGGCTCTCTGCTCAGCAGGGAGCCTGCTTCCTCCTGCCTCCTCTCTGCCTACTTGTGATCTCTCTGTCAAATAAATAAATAAAATTTAAAAAAAAAGAAAATGTAACAATTTAAAAAAATACACTTTCTTATTTAGGGGTATATGAGTTTAAGACTCTCGATTAGCTTTAGCATTATCTGTTTTTAAAACGTGTCCTTTATCATTATTGTCTCTGTATTGTGTAATTTTGATTTGTAGTTTACCTTTAATCTAAGAGTTGTATAATAGTGTTTTATCTCTAATTCTTAAATATTTTTAGATAATTTTTAATTTTCTTCCCTCTTTAATGTTAAATATTATACCATTGTGGCTAGAAAATACGGCTTTTTTTTTTCCATTCTCAAACGCATTGTAATTTCCTTTGTGATCTAAAATATGCTCAGTTTGGGGTGCCTGGGTGGCTCAGTGGGTTAAAGCTTCTGCCTTCGGCTCAGGTCATCATCTCAGGGTCCTGGGATCAAGCCCCGCATCCAGGTTCTCTGCTCAGCAGGGAGCCTGCTTCCCCCGCCTCTCTCTGCCTGTCTCTCTGCCTGTCTCTCTGCCTACTTGTGATCTCTGTCAAATAAATAAATAAAATCTTTAAAAAAAAATAAAATATGCTCAGTTTGAGCAGTCACCTTATCCTGTAGTGCCCTGCTCATATCCCTCAGACCTAATAGTTTTGACTGTGCACCTTTGAACTTCCAGCTGCAAGTGTCCATATCTCTCTGACACTGGCTTTCCTTGGAGTCTTAGAAGCCTATTCTGTTCCCATGAATAGTCACAGAAGCCCTGAATTAACACATGCCCCACAACTCTCAACTAAAGACTGCTGGGATATGGTATATAAACACTCGAGCTGCTTCCCTCCCTTTGGTGAGAAAATTTGGTCATATTTTATACCATTTCCCAGAGTTTTTCTGTGTGATTGATCTGTGACAGGTAGTTTAATTATACCCACTTTATAGGATGCTTTCCTTTCGCTATACACCTTTTCTCTTCCCTACTTGTGTTCCTTGTCTTCCCTAATAAATACATTTCACTGGAATTCTTGTCTCAAGACTTGCTTCTGGGGGAATTCAAAATGAGACAATATCAATCGTATTACTACATTTTTTCCTGTTAGATTATATGGTAAACTACTCTGAAGATTATGTGACTTATTCATTAGCTATTCATGGTAGGTTAAAATCTCTTTCTCATTCATTGTTTCCCTTAATTTTGTTCTTGCAGTCTATATTTCATATTTTCAACATTTTGTTACTCAGTAGCTTAAAATTAATCACAAAATTTTCTTATTATGAACAGTGTTCTTTATAACATGCCCTTTGTTTTCTTCTTCAAGAATTCTATATTGTCTAGCATTAATACCATGGCAAAACTTTGTTCATACTTTTGCTTTTAAATCATTTTAGATGAACCCATTGGACACAGCATCTATTTGCTAGTGTTATTTTTATCTAATATGTGAACTTTAATCCCATTTCTGCTTATTGGTATACAGATATTTGGTCTTAGTTCTTTTATGTTTTTTATCTTAAAAGCTTCGTTTTCTCCCTTCTGCTGTGTGAATTGTGTGTGGGTTTCTTTTTTCTAGTGTTTAGCTTTATAAACTTAGATGATATATGGTGAATTTTGAAAAGTGAAGGAACCTCTCCTCTACAGGTAAGGGGTCAAAGTCCTTCCATGAAGAGAGATTAATGTGTGCCCTTGCCCTGGAGGTGAATGTTGTTCTAGAGAGAATGAGAGTAGGTACCACCTTAATGAGACACTAGTCCTTTCTCTGTTACTGTCTTTTAGCAGGGAGAAGAATTACTTAAAGGAAAATACTGTGATGGGGCCCTTGTAGTTCTGGCATTTAAATCCTTCGTGATTTGAAGTACCTTAAGATATCAAACACCCCCACTTTTCAAATCTTTCAAATAGTGCATTAAATTAGTGCAGATCCAAGTGCTTCTCTTCCAGTTTTGAAAGATTTGTTTTCTGATGATTCTTGTTTTCACCTTGGGATGGGTGGCTGTGAGTATGGAACATTAATAGCCATCGGCATGATCATTGTAAAGCTACTTGTCAATGCTTTTCCAGATAATTATAACTAAAAAATGACACTAGTGATATCTAATACATAGTATTAGATATTTAATGATCACTAGGCCCTATTATTTATATGTAGCAACTCATTTAAGTCTTATGAGTTAACTGAGATTATATTACATATGACTATGAGTTGTATATTAATAAAACTATAAATTTATATCTGAAAAAACTGAGTAGCAGAGGCTATATGTCCTGCCTAGGGTTTCACATCCCTTTAATAGCAAGCCAGAAGTTGATTTCGTAATTCATTATACTTGCCTAATGAACTTTAAACCACTTTCTAAGCATGATACTACATATCCTCAGATAAGAGTCATCTTTTAAAAATAGATATCTGGGAATATAAAATATTTCACTCTAATCCTTCTGTCTCTTATACCTAAAACCTGGATAAGGTAAATGAAACAAATAGCAGAAGACTATGAAATGTGGAGAAAAGAAAGCTGACCCAGCTAGGGCCCTTGGTATTCCAGAAAGGAGTCAGAGTTGAGTCCCCTGGGGTTTTTTTGTTTCTTTCTTTTCTTTTTTCTTTCTTTTTTTTTTTTTTTTACCTTCTATATATCCCAACCTGAGTGTAAGAGAAGTTCTTAACTCAGAAATGCCAGCAGATGGTGAGAAAAAAACAAAGAACAATGAAAAAAATAGAGTAGGTCTGCTTTTTCTGGCCAAGAGACAGGAGGGCTGTGGTTCTCAACTGCCAGGGATTTTGTTCCCCAGGGGATGTTTGGCAACATCTGGAGACATTTGGGGTGATCACTGGGGTGAGGGAACTCTATGGACATCTAGTGTGTAGAGGCCAGGAATGTTGCTCAATGTTCTACAATACACAGAGCAGCTCCCCCAAGTCAAAGAATTATCCAGCCCCAAATATTAGTAGTGCCAAGGTACAGAAATCCTGCTCTGAGTGGTCCAAGCAGGGATCAGACAACTATGGCCCTCTTCACCAAATCCAGCCCACCACCTGTTTTTTGTTTTTTTGTTTTTTGGGGGTGTTTTTGGTTTGTTTTTGTAAATAATGCTTCCTTGGAGCTTTGCTTGTGCGTAGTAAATATGATATGTGTGTGTGTGTGTGTGAGAGAGAGATAAGAGAGAGACTTGTTATGGACAGTTCTAATAAGAATTATTTTGTTCAAAATAACAAAAAAAAATAGCACTTAAGCATTTAAGCAGAATTATCTTGCAATATACAGAAGGCTTTGGGGGCCAAGCCTTTACTCTATTTTTTGCTGCGCTGATTTCACTGAGATCTGGTGGCAATGTTGTTTTCTTGATCAGCATACTCTGGGAGAAGGATATTCTGCTGTAGGTCTCATAGTGTTCTGTTACACTTCTCTACTTAGCTGTTTCTCTTTGCTTTTGTAGATGTACTAAAAGTATAAGATATAGCAATAGACCATATCTCTAAAGGAAAATATTTTGTTGGTAGGAAAAATAAAATTATATTTTAAAGTTAGTATTTTCAGTAGAATTTATTACTTCATCATGCTTTCACTATAATTTCTACATAGAGTAATACTTTTACATACTTAACATGTGTGAACTGATGACACACTGCAATTCCTCATGAAGGCTTTTTTGTAGTGTATAAATATTCTCTCTTCAAGATACATCTTAATTATGAAGGTGAAAATTGTAACTTGGCAGTAGAGAAACCTGATGGCTTAACCAAGTGATCAAGGTTAATATCATCAGTAACAAGACATATCAACATCATGAACCAACCCCTTGACATAATGTAATGAGAAGAATTCACTTGTATTTCTGTAGCATTCTTGGCAAAATATGTATAACTGAAATTCATCATGAAGAAACATCACACAAATCCAAACTGAATATTCAACAAAATAATTGGCCAGCTCTCTTCAAAATTGTCAAGGCCATGACCCAGGTTGGAAGGCATGTCAGTTAAATGCTGTGTGTCATTCTGGATTAGATTCTAGAGTAGTAAAAGTACATCAATGTGATATTTGGTGATATTTACTTAAATTTGGTAGATTAGTTAGTAGTACTCTACCAGTGATAGTTCCCAGATTCTGGCAATAGCAATGTGGTTATATAAGATGATAATATTCAGGGAAGCTATATAAAGATAAAGGAACTCTGTGTACTATTTTTGTTACTTGTTTTGGTGAGAGATATATACATATTGCTTTTTCTTCCATCAAATCTAACACAAATTAGCAGCTCCATTAAATCATAAATTAATAAATATACATCCAGTAGTTTAATCTTAAATGTTATTTGTCTGTACTTTCTTTTAACCATTTGTTTCCTGATACTAGACCATACTTTCACCTCCATGGAATCCAGTTATTTTTTTCATATACATAAACCTGCAAAACCCCAATACCCAATTGTGTCCACATGTATTTTCAAAGACTCTAATGACTGCCTACATTTTCTGCTAGAAGATATGACACTAGCGGCCTCTTTAGGATAATAAGGAAATCACTGATGGTACATATAATAGCAGCAGAACTATCGGCCTGATTTGGAATGCCAGCATATCATTCATATTTATCATTGGACTTATGAACCCCTATTACTAACTGGAATATATATTTATATTTTTAAAATATTAAAACCTTAGCTCTTTAATTTGTCTTATTTTTGTTTTTTTCTCTCATCTGTATTGAAGGCTTTTGAATATAGCACTCAGATAAGTTGTGAACTCTTTTTAAAGCTGTCATAGTTTTGAACTTTCCATATCCCCCCTCACTTAAAAGCTACTTACAGTAGATGCATAAGATATAAGTAATTCCACATGCCTTGTATGAAAATCTCTACTTCTGTGCATTCCATATTTTTAATAGTTAAGAGAAATAAAAATATTTTGCTTTTTATAATCTTGATAAATATCATACTATTTTAAATATGGTGGTGTTGTTTGAAGCCTCTGGATGAAACAAATGAATTGTAAGATAGTTATCCTTTGGACTAAAAAAAGTTTAAACCTAAAAATCTTATTATTTGGAAGCAGCCAAATCTGCTGTTAGATGGGTATTGATACCAGTAATCCCATATTTAAATAGAAATAAACATTAAATTGTAGTATTTTATTGTCAAGATCAAAACAAAACTCAGCATTGCCTCCATGGAATCAACAAATCGTACATAGCTAGATTTATTAAATTAAAAAAATTAATAAAGCTAATATTATAAATGAATGGGCTCCTATTCTAGAATGGCTTTAAAATGAAAGGAGGCTTAGTAAATTAATTATATTAGAGCTGTAGTGAAGAGTGAGCTTGAACATATTATTATTATTGTGGTTAAAATAATGGGTTAAAATAATATGTCTGCTGACATATAAAAATTCTTAGATGAAGTAAGCTAACTTTAATCTAGAGAAATTGCTTCATAGTCTGGTAGGACTATCTACAATAAGGTCCACATACATTAGGCAACCCACTTTATAGATTGTCATCCTGGAGGTGATTTCTGTAGTGGAAACTGATTTCAGTATTATGCTCTTAAAGTATCTATCTATGAGAATTTTATTTTGTTTTGTTTGTTAAAAAATTTTCATGGTTTTGTTGTATCATGAGGCATTGAAACATCTGAACAAATCAGTATGTGAGTGGTGAGTCAGCTGCTTTCTCCTTCACTTCTTTGGGTTACTAGAGCAACTTGTCAGTATATTTTTAAAAAAGACAACCTTTTCTGTCATTTAAGTCTTTCCAAGGCATGAGCTGGTACAAAACAAACTTAATGTCCAGGTGCCGCTAGCCTAGCATCCAATCATCATGCACAGTACCTCAGTAATAGCAGCATGCTGCACCTGCTCCTGGCACAGCGCTGCTCATTTGGGTATGATATTTGGAGCTTCCGGAGGAGTATGAATGGTATAACAAAATTTTTTTTAATTTTTAAAAAATTGTTTATTATTGGGACTTAGTTGTTGTTGTTGTTTTTTTCTAATCTAATCTGACAGTCTCCACTTTTAACTGGAATATTTAGGTCTTTTTACATTTAGTTACCATTAATATAGTTTGTTTTAAAATGTCAACTTTAAGTGCTCTTCATTTTCTATTTCCCATCTCTTTTTGTTTCTCTTTTCTTAGTTTAGTGCATACTTCTGTGTTTATTGAACATTTTTTATTATTCATATTAAGTTCCTCTATTGAGTTTCTATCCGAGGTAGGTCAAAACATGTCCACATATTTTTTTGACACTTTTTTCTTTCAACAAATAAAATTTATGGCTCTTCCCAGGATTTTGGGTCAAACTCATGACGCTTTAATCAACAGAATGCAGTGTTTTTGAGGCTATATAAATTTCTACGCTAAAATTCCAATGAACTGCCATTACCAACTGCCACTTATGGAGGGCGCCATCTTGGCCCTCCCCTCAGTGTTCTTTCCACGTAATTCATTGGTTCCCAGTTTCTATCACGTGTTACTTCCCTTCAGCCAGAAAAACTTCTGGTAGCAGTGTGAACTAGATCATCAAGAGACAAATTGTCTCAGGTTTGTTTATGTGAATGTGTCTCATTTCATTCTCAGTTTGGAAGGATAATCTTGCTGAATATAGAATTCAACCATGATGGTTTTACTTTTTCTTTCACTCTGGTTGTAGTTTTCCATTGTTTCTTTTGAGGAGGCAGCCATCTTCTCAAAAGACAGTGACATCGCCTCACAAAAGCCGCTCGGCTTGTCTAACAAGAGGTTAGTTGCCTTTTAAATCATTGTTTACATGTTGGTAATATGTCCTTATTTCTCTGGCACTGTTGGTGGAAATGCATTTGTTAATTTTGTAAATAGTATTTATATTTCATGTATATGTCGAATATATTGTATGCTAAAACTTTTCAAAAAACTTATAGCTATTTTTCAATCAAAACTAATTTATATAAAGTGATTAATTTATATAAATGCAGTTATCTGACAGTAACAACACATAAAGCAAAAGGGGGGAGCTAGCATAAAAGTAACTAAAGCAAAAAAAAAAAGAAATTTTCTTTATTTCTTATTAAAATGTTTGAATAAATTATATGCCAATTAAAATTATTTAAGCATATTTCCGAGCAAAATCTCAAAGTATTAAAACCTTTTTCCTTTTTTTTTTTTTAAGATTTTATTTATTTATTTGACAGAGATCACAAGCAGGCAGAGAGGCAGGCAGAGAGAGAGAGAGATGAGGAAGCAGGCTCCCTGCTGAGCAGAGAGTCCGATGCTGGACTCGATCCCAGGACCCTGAGATCATGACCTGAGCTGAAGGCAGAGGCTTAACCCACTGAGCCACCCAGGCCCCCCCAAATTTTTTTCCTTGTAATTGTTGATTTGCTTCTAATGTTGACCTGGATGAGAAATTTTATGAATAGCAGATTTTTACTAAAGAAAATGAAGTGACATTTGTGTTACCCATAACAAAAATTCTTATATTTATAATAATTATATAACATTCAACTTGCACAAAACATTTTATATTCTGTAATTTATATGAAATAATTCAAATAAGAATCAATGCACTAGGGGTGCCTGGGTGGCTCAGTGGGTTAAGCGTCTGCCTTCGGCTCAGGTCATGATCTCAGGGTCCTGGAATCGAGCCCCACATGAGGCTCTCTGCTCAGCAGGGAGCCTGCTTCCCTCTCTCTCTCTGCCTGCCTCTCTGCCCACTTGTGATCTCTGTCAAATAAATAAAATCTTTAAAAACAAAAGGAATCAATGCACTAACACAATTTATAAAACATAAATAAAAGTAAAATGAAAATATTCATATATACATGTGCTTAATATGTAATGATTTTCATATTTCAAGTAATGATTAAATGGTTACCTATTTAACAAATAGTATTTGTCAAAAACATCAAATGATAAATACAAAAAAGTATAAAATACCAGTGACTATTTTAAATTGCTTAATATTTAATATAAATTAAATAATGAAATTTTTTATATTTTTACCCTAGTATCAGATTATGAACAAATTTAAAATGCTACTGTGTTTTGGAAAGAAATTCGATACTGTTGCACAATTTTTTTTTTAAAGACTTTATTTATTTACTTGACAGAGATCACAAGTAGGCAGAGAGGCAGGTAGAGAGAGAGGAGGAAGCAGGCTCCCTGCTGAGCAGAGAGCCCAATGCGGGACTAGATCCCAGGACCCCGGGATCATGACCTGAGCCGAAGGCAGAGGCTTTAACCCATTGAGCCACTCAGGCGCCCCTGTTCCACAAATTTTATATTTGCCTGCCTTTTTCATAGTAATTCTGCTTCTAGAACTGTATCTGACACAGTTGTTTAAACATATACCAGGAGAGGGAGCGCTTTAAGAAAGGAACTCTGGTGTCCCAGCTCCCTGTCTGCCCCAGCTGTGGCTCTCCCTTCCAGGCTCCCCTGCCTCTTCAAGAATTAACTTCAGGGGGCACATGGGTGGCTCAGTTGGTTAGGCAACTGCCTTCTGCTCAGTTCATGATCCTGGAGTACCAAGATGGAGTCAGCATTGGGCTCCCAGTTCCACGGGGAGTCTGCTTCTCCTCTCTCATGCTCTCTTTCACTGTCTCTCTCAAATAAATAAATACATTCTTTTAAAAAAAAAAAAGAATTAACTTCAGAAAGGCAGTAGAAGGAGGAGGCTCCCAGACCTAGGAGGTGGGGGTAATCTGTCCCAAAGAGAAGGTATAGTCAGCTGAACCACAAAGTTCCTCCTCAGGTCCAGACTGCACCAAGAGGGCTTAAAGATATTTCTGGTTATACTGTATTCCTTCATTCAGTTGCAGAAAGCAAATGTTCCATCTAGGGCACAGGCTCTTAGCAGCAGGGCGGCACTCTCCCCTTCTTTGATTCAACCTGGAACCACTTTTTTAAAATAAAGTGCATGAAAAGCAAACAGTTGTGTCCATATGGTGAATATTATATGCCTGTTACAGTCTGTTAAATCTGTATGTACTCACAGAAAACATCTTCAAGACACAATGTCAATAAAAAAGATAAAGTCTTTCAAAAAATGTACAGATGTATAAATACATTATTTACGTAACTGTGTGTGTGTGTCTGCATTTGCTAATACACGCGTTTGAGTGCTGATCATGGTTTCTTTCCACAGGGGGAAATACATTTGCATTTTTTTAAGTTTTAGAATAAGTACATGTGGTATTTGTAACTAATGTAAAAATCAAGGAAATAGTCACATGAAGACATAATACTAAAGGTTATTTTGAAATATCTACAATCCTGCTTTTTGTCTCTACAGAATTGCCTTTTTGGATAATTTTATGTTAATAGATTCATACAATATGTGGTATAATTTGTCTTGCTTCCCTCATTTGGCATAGGGTTTTAGAGGTTCATCCATGTTCTAGCATGTATTAGAAATCAGTTCCTTCTCCTTGCTGACTTAGCATCCCATTATGTGGTTAATAACGACTTACTGTTTACCTATTTGTGAGTTGATAGAGATAACAGTTCCTCCAAGATTTTGATATTATAAATAAATGGCTGTGAACATTTTTGTAGAAATGTTTGTATAGACACAAGCTTTCATTTCTTTCAGGTAAATGCCTAGAAATAGAGGGGTTGGGTCATATGGTGGAATATGTTGAACTTTTAAAGAAATTGCCTAAATGTTTTCCAAGGTATTCTACAACTTTGCAATCCCAACATCATTCTGCATATCCACATCAACTTTTGGTTTTGTGACACTTTTAAATTTGTCCCTTAGAGAAGGTAGGAATTGCTATCCAATTATGGATTTTATTGTGACACCCTGGAAGACTAAAAGTGTTGGGAATTTGTTCATGTGTTTATTGAATATTCTCTAGGAAAGTAGCTACTAAAGATAAGTTCTGTGTATATTTAAAAGTTGTTTTCTAATTGTTGTGTGGGATACTTTTCTATGGATTCTGGATACAAGTCCCTTTTTCTGATGTATCTATTATATATATTTTCTCTAGATCTGTGACTTGTTTTCATTTTTTAACTTTTAGAATGAGAAGTTTATATATTTGATGAAATACATTTTATCTTTTTTTTAAAAAAGTATTTATTTATTTGAGAGAGAGAGAGAACTCATGCACATGTGAGTGGAGGGAGGGACAGAGGGAGAAAATCTCTAGACTCGCAGCTGAGCACGGAGCCTGATGCGGAGCTCTTGTCTCACGACCCATGAGATCATGACCTGGGCCAAAATCAAGAGTCCGGTGCTTAACCAACTGAGCCACCTAGGCACCCCATATTTTATCTTTTTTAATCCTGTCTAACAGATCTTTTTCTATAGCAAGGATTGAAAGATTTTTTCCTATATGCTTCACAGTTTGTACTTCTGTATTGAAGTCTAAGATCTGTTTCGAGTTCATTTGTGTAGTGTGAAATTCATGTCCCAATGCATTTTTTCCATATGGTTATTCAGTTGTTACAATATTTATTGAAATAACTCTCATTTCTTTGATTAGATTAGTTTGGCACCCTTGTCAAAAATTAATTGGCCAAATTTCTAGACCTTCTGTTCTGTTTCATTGTCTCTTTATGCCAATTCTATACCTTCTTGAATACTGGAGCTTCATAAGAAGTTCTGAAATCAGGTGATAAAGATCCCTCAACTTGTTTTAAAATTTGGGGCTATTAAAGTTCTATTACACTTACATATTAATCTTAGAATAGTTTTGTAAATTCTTGCACAAACAGCTTGCTGTCATTTTTATTGAGGGTGAGTCTCTGCATAAATTTGGAAAGGACTGCTATATCTTAACACTATAGAGTTTTCCAATCCAAGAAAATTGTGTGTCACAACATTTCTTTAAATTTCTTCCTTTTTTTCCACCAATATTTGTAGTTTTCATTTGTAAGTTTTACATATATTTGCTAATGTTTCCCTAGGTATATTATGTTTCTGGGTGCTATTGTACATGATAAAGTATCAATTTCATTTTTAATGATAATTTGCTGGCATATAGATGTTCAGTTGATTTTTTGTGCATTGATCTTGTATCCTAAAACTTGATAAATTCATTTATGCTGTCTGCTTTTTTGTATATTCTTTCAGATTTTCTATATATAATAATGCTATCTCTGAGAAAAGAGACAATTATAAGTCATCTTTTCCAACCTGTATATATTTTCTTTTCTTGCCTTATAAACTCACTAGCACCATCATTTCAGTTTTGACTGGCAATGATAAGAACCTGTCCCCTTGCCTTATTCCCAAATCTGTGGGAAGTCATCCAGTCTTTTTCTTCAAAATATTAGGCCAACTGTAGATTTTTCATTGGTTCACTTAAGATGAGGAAATTCCTTTCTATTGCTGGTTTGTCAAATTTTATCACCTTGCACACTTATAATTGATGAGTTTAGGTATATGTAAATTATCCCTCAACAGCAGATTTTAAATGGGGAAATCACCTTAAATACTTGCTGGAACTATTATTCAGGTAGTTAAAACCCACAGAATATTCATTGTTTTCTCATATTTATTTAATGTGTTTTTCATCTATGCCTACTATTATATGTGCACATATGTAAAGTAGGAAAATACAAGTCTCAATTCTAGGTTATTGTTATTGTTTAGGAAAGTATTTTATAAACCATGAGGACAGAGAATCATCAAATTATACTTTCTATTCAGAAAATTTATGTATATGTATCTGGTATTTCTGAGTGTATTTAAGGCTTTGATTTCATTGTTATTCTCTGTATTTATGCAAGATGATAGCAGTTTGAAAATAAGCAAGATTTCCTTTAGTTGTCAAAGAAGTGAGTAGCACATAGTTACTGAAAGATTATGAGTAGAAATAAACAGGGCTTGGAATAAGAACAGATCAAGAAAAAAAAATGCCTCTATATGTATCTAACAGTGATATCTAAACTCAGAAAGAAAGCATTATTTCTTTCAGAAGCTTCAACAATGATTTGTTTTATCCTCTCTGAATTTTACCTGTCTCTAATAGTTAGCAGTTATTTCCTGAGCATTCATCCTAGATTGTTGCTAAGCAATGACTGTAAGGTTGTACCTTCTCAGTTTGCCATTTGCTACACAGAATTTCTTGCATAAGTATTTGCAAAAAATACTGCTTTTTTATTCTAAACATTAATAAAGTATACCTTTCTTATGTAGAATTTAATACAGTTTTTTTCTTTTTAATGCAGTATTTAGGGAGGCAAAATTAAATTTGTTGGGTCATTGACTCTTAAGGAATTTGGTTAATTTGTAATTACTTTTTTTAGTACACACACACACACACACACATACACACAGAGGCAATTGAACAGGATCTAAAAGTAAAGCAGACCATATCATCACCATGACATATGGTTCATCTGATTTGATTCAGCTCATTTCCCTGGAAGAGATGCCTGCTGGGGACTATATCTTTTCTATTTGTTTTGAATGCACTAAAAGGCCAATTATAAACACTGGCACAGCATTTTATGATCTTACTTGTACTTTTATATTTTATTTTACAAACTTGTTTTAGTTTATTTTTCTGTGGATCAAGTAAACCATCCAGACATGTTGGGATAGTGGTAATAACACTTACCTGCAGTCACAGTGGAGTCCAAACCTTGGAATAAGACTTAATGGGTCCTTAAGCAAATAATTATATTTCCATAAACTTCAACTAACTTCATTGGCAAAATGAAGATAATAATTATTTCCTTTTAAACCTGAGGAACTGTACAGCTATACACAGTCCTCTAAAACAAGGTTTGTTACTATATTTCAGCCAACAAATTATGATCAAGGTTTCTCTGTATTTTTTTAAAGATTTATTTATTTTATAGAGAGAGTGTGCACATGCACACATGAATACACGAGTTGGGAGGGGGGAGAGAGAGACTCTCCAGCAAACTCCCTGCTGAGTAGGAAGCCCAATATGGGGCTCAACCACACAAACCTGAGATCATGACCTGAGCCGAAGCCAAAAGTTGGATGTTCAACCAACTCAGCCACCCAAGTACCCCTCAAAGTCTCTTTCTTAGAACAAGGAAACATCTTTTCACTTTTTCTCCCCTCCTTTAATGTTTCTAACAGTATTTTTTCTATGCTGATACCAAGTTTTACATAGTTCTAACTATGTCAGTGATAGGAAAATATTTCACTTCTCTCTGTATTTATTTAGGTTTCTTTATTAAGTAGAACTTAAAGGTTGTCCTTCTGTAGATGTTACTATGTTTTCTTTGCATCTCTTTGTCTTTCTCTTTGTAATTTGCACAGTGAAATTCTCTGAAGTCCAAAGTGAATTTAGAATTATAGAGGTACAAAATTTATTTTGACAAATTCAGATTTTTATGTTCTTCTTTTGATCTGTTGCTCAAATACCTAAAATATAAATAATCGGGCATATTTATATTTTTATTGTATTTATCTCTTTAAGTCACTCAAAATATATACTTTGGTATCTTGTGTTAACAGTAGATAGCATTTTTTGTCCAGTTGTCAAGTATTTGTCCTAAAAATATTTATTAAATAAAAATATTTAATAAATATTTTTGAACCCATTTAAACTGGGGTTTTATCTCTATATCTTAAAAAATTTGTATATAAGAGAGTTTATTTATGAGCTAACTCATTTAGTCTATTTTTGCACTATTACCATACTTTTATTTGTATCAGACAATAATTTTAGTATCTCCTAGCCAAGGTTTCTTGCCGTCCCAATTTCCAAAATTCTATTATGATTGCTTTGCTCTTTATTCCTCGTCATTCATTTGAGTTCATTTTGGTAATGAGGTAATCTTACTGGGAACGAATTCACACTTTTTAGAAAAGATATTTGTAGAACAAATTGAGCCGGTAGGGATAGAAAAGGAGACTGAATTACCACTTTTTGGAAAAATATTCTCTTCCTTATTTATATACTGGGCCTTCTTCCAGTGGAAAAGAAAAAGGTACAACTTAAACAATAGAGGTTTTTTCATGACTGAAATACTACACTTGCCAGGTCATATAATAATCCAAGTATAATACTGCCATTGCTTAAATCATTATAATTGTTTCCCTTTAAATGTTTGTTTAGGAGTAAGGACAAAGAATTAAACTGGTATTGTTTTGGTGGTTAAATTGTAGCTCATAATGGTTTAACCATTCTGAGACTGATACATAAAGATTTCTGGATATGTTAGAGCTACACTGTTATATTCAGCAAAGAAAAAGGGATACTTAGGGGCACCTGGGTGGCGCAGTTGGTTAAGCCACTGCCTTCCACTCAGGTCATGATCCTGGAGTCATGGTCCTGGGGTCCTGGGATTGAGTCCCACATTGGGCTTCCAGCTCTGCAGGAAGTCTGCTTCTCCCTTTGACCTTTTCACCTCTCATGCTGTCTCTTCCTCTCTCTCTCTCTCTCTCAAATAAATAAAATCTTTATTAAAAACAAACAAACAGGGACACTTGTTAAAATGAAGAGAAATCAGCAAGTGGTATTTCCCTTTGAGTGTTCACATAGGTGTTACATTTTTCTTGTTAGCAAGACAATTATTCAGTCAATACTCAGAGTAAGGCACTATCAAAAAGAAAAATGATAAATCAAAGAGAAGGTTCTGCTTATAGAACACTTTATTCTAAATTGTAAGATATCTACATAAATATTTTTAATGCATACTAGAATGTGGTGAATGTTAAAATGAAAGGCACTGGGGATGATGGAATTTTAGAGGAAGGAGAAATTACTGTCATACACAGCAGTCTGGTATGAGTTCATGGTTGACTTGGCATGTGAACTACACCTTGACAGATGGTTTTGATTTGGGATTGATGAGATGGCATCACTGGAAGAGTTGAGACAAAGCCACTGAGCCGTAGAGACTTAGTATATATTCAGGAGAAACTAGATAATTTATTTTGGCTAGAATATAAGAATGTGTGAGAAAAAAACAGTGGGAGATAATTTTGGAAAGAGAGAGGCCAGATGGCAAAAATATCTTAAATAGTAGCTATTAGATTTTGGATTTTATTTTGTTGGTAATTTGGGGCCTGTGAAGTATTTTGTTAAAAGGCATTGGTGTGAATGGTGCTTTGCTTTAGAAAGGTTATGAAACTGATTATCTTCTTGATAAGCAGTTAGATGGACATTCATAGAGTACTAGTGAGATTCTAAGATTCTAAAATCTTAAATCACCAGGTTCAGAAAGGTTTAGATAATGTTATCTTTTTTTAATATGTATATTTTTAATTTTATTTATTTATTTTGACAGAGAGAGATCACAAGTAGGCAGAGAGGCAGGCAGAGAGAGAAGGGGAAGCAGGCTCCCTGATGAGCAGAGAGCCCGATGTGGGGCCCGATCCCAGGATCTTGAGATCATGACCTGAGCTGAAGGCAGAGGCTTTAACCCACTGAGTCACCCAGGCGCCCCTAGATAATGCTATCTTAACCAATGTTCATAAAAGTTCATCTACTGGGCACCAGTATCATAATATTTAAGAATTAAATAAAACCCATACTCACCAAAAACCATCATTTTATTTATCGTGTGCATTATTTATTGAATTATGGATATATGCAATTGGTATTCATTTTGATAAGCACTAAAAATGTAAATGAAGTCAACTCAATAATTAACTTGAGTGCTCATGCATTAAAAGAAATGACTGAAGAAGTAGCAAAATCTAGTTGTAACTGCTGGTAGTTCATTAGTGGAAACCAAATCAATTCTTAGTGACACATAATCTCATAATATTGCAATAGCTAATGGATACTTTTTATTGCAAGTCAAATGTCTATAACATTGTTCCTATGCATTTTGTTTAGGAACTAACATTGATGCCCTATAAAAGAGTGTAGCATAAGAATTTAGGCAACTGGCAGGGGTCAGGCTCTGTAATTCTCAGGAAGTGAGGAGATTTTCAAATTTAATGTTTATTAGTTTTGCATGTGTGAAGTTGCAGTTGCTGTCATATACTTGATCACTGCTGTCTTTTCAGTTGAGATACGAATGTATGGAAATATGTAGGAGTTATACAGTACCTACTAATGGACTGGATACAATAGCAAAAAGATGGACCCCTAGATTTTGGTTTGCTTAACAAAATGGCTTCATGGTTGCTGTCTTGTTCAGTTAGGGCTGCCGTAACAAAGTACCATAGATTAGGTTGCTTATAAAAAACAAATTTATTTCTCACAGTTCTAGAACCTGGAGGTCAGAGATCAGAGTGCAAGTATGAACAGGTTGTGATGAGGGTCCTCATGCAGGTTGTAGACTATTATCTTCTTGTATCCTCCCATGGCAGAAAGAGGGCTAGAAAGCTCTCTGGGTTCCCTTTTGTTAGGGCATTAATCCCATTTGTGAGGGCTCTATCCTCATGATCCAATTACTCCCAAAGTCCCCACCTCCTAATATTACTGCATTTGCTGTAGGATTTCAACCTCTGAATTTTAGTAGGACACAAGCATTCAACCCATAACATCTCCTACTCACAGATAGTAGTGAGTATAAGAAAAACAGAGCCAAGAGATAAAAATCTCAATAGCCTTTTTTTTTTTTTTTTTACATATGATTTTTTTTTACATATGATTTTTTTTACATATGATTTTGAAATATCTTTTATCTGGTTGGATAGAGATGGCAAGAATGCCATTAGATGTTGAGATAATGGGCTTCAGGAGTGAGATCTCTAACAGGGAGATGTGTTTTGGAGCTATTAGGATATAAATTGCCAATTGAAAGCTTAAAAGTAAACTGGACTACTCAAAAATACTGAAAAGAAGAGAAATTGGTGTCTTGGGATTGAGGCTTGGGGTATTTATTCATTAACTGCCTGAGTAAAGGAGATTGATCTCAAAAACAAGTTCAAGGAAAGGCAGCCGAAAAGTGTAAAGCCATTCAGAAGAGGGACTGCCACAGCAACTTGGGGGAACAAAGTAATTAAAAGTGCTACTGAGGGGCACCTGGGTGGCTCAGTCAGTTAAGTGTCTGACTCTTGGTTTCATCTCAGGTCATGATATCAGGGTCCTAAGAATGAGTACCACATGGGGCTTCATGCTTGGTGTGGAGTCTGCTTGAGATTCTCTCTCTCCCTCTCTCCCTGCCCCTCTCCTCCCTGCTGTCATGGGTGCGCATGTGTGCACACACACTCTCTCTCTCTCTCAAATAGATAAAATTTTTAAAAAAGGAAGTGCTAGTGAGATTAGGATTATGAATCATTAATGATAATAATCTTTAACAGTTAAATGATTACTATTTGCTTAGTTCTAAGTACTTTATCTGGATTGATCCATTAGTCTTCAGTAACATCATAAGGTGAGTACTATTATCTTCGTTCACAAATAAGAAAAACAGGTTTAGAGAAAGTAAGAAACATATGCAAATTAACACGGGTAGTAATTGACATATATGGGATTGGAATCCAGGCAACATAAATCCAGAGACTGAACACTTAGCCTGTATGATCTATTTCATCCAGATGGTCTGAAAAAAATCCCCTTTGAATTTTTTCATATATGTGAAGGATAAACAGGAATTTGTCAATGAAGAGAGGATTGAAAGCTGTCAAAGGTGTCTTGAGTGACAAGAGAATGATATCACACATGGTGTTTTGGTTAGTTCTGACATTGTCTCAAAGAATTACATTCCAGTTTTCCTTTAAGGAATTATATCCTGAGATCGCAATGTAGAAGGTTTAAGTAAAGATAACCCCATCTTTATTTCTGCTACTGTTGCACAAACTAAGTATATCAAAGGGAGTGTCATGCTCAACTGCTTGAGGGATGGATTGATACTGGCTTTCTTGATATATAAATCTCTGTATTGTGGGTGCCTGGCTAGCTCAGTTGGTAGACCATGTGACTCTTAATTTCAGGGTCATCAGTTCAAGCCCCACACTGGGAGTAGAACCTACTAAAAACAAATACAACACAAAGCAAAACAACTCTGTTTTTAAAATTTGGAATTCTAACTCTAATAAGATAATATGAAAATCTCTTCTAAATGTGCTGCCGTGATTTCTTCTAGAAGGTTGATTCCTTGCTACTGCCCTCATCTGTGGAACTTACAATGTTATTCTTCTAGAGTGCCACGTCATGTTGAGGCAGGAGCATGGTCTTAAAAATACCACAGCAGATGTAGTTTTGGATTCAAGGCGACTGTCCAGAGAGTTTAAGTGAGGACCACTCCACACACAGTAATTCCTATGTTATTTGAATTACATAAAGTGTGTTCACATTTTAGCATCATGTATTTCTTGGTGCACTCCAGACCTCTAACACTACCCTCAAGACAGATGATTTCTTAAAAGAATTCACAGAAACCAGGAAAGCTATTAAACTTACAATTATAGTTCATTACAGCAAAAAGATATATATGATAATATATATATTATCTATCTATCTATCTATCTATCTACATATATATAGATATATCCTATATTTTCAATATAGGAAAGGGAAGGGGCACATAGGGAGGAATCCAGGGGACACAGCTTCCAGTTACTCTCTTCTGGTTACACACACAGTGTGCTTTATTTTCCCAACACTAATGTGCCACAGCACATACAAAATCTTGACAACCTTGGTCACGTAAGCATGGAGCATGTCCATCATAGGTCTTTAGTCTTAGTGACTCCTCAGTCTCCAGCCCTCACAGAGGACTCACTGAAATAGGATGCCTCAGTGCCTCAAAGTGCCAGGCATATAAAAACAGATGCTTAAGGTAAAGCACATCAACTGTCTGGTATGGCCCAAAGCATCAGATACACAAAAACACCCTTATTGGGCAGGATATTCTAGGGGCTCGGAGGTTACAAGAAGGGAGGCAGATAGAGGCTTTGAGCAATCCAGGCCTCAGAGTTAACCTTTGAGGTTACTTTTTTGTACAGTATTATCGTATTATGTATCGTATTATGTATCATATCACGTATGTTACTTTTATGTTTAGTATTTTGTCCTATATAATGTCTTAGTGATTTTATATGAAAATGATTTCTAACTTTCTGTTTTCATTTTCCATTTTATAAAATACTTTTAATTCTCATTCTTTGACTTCTAATTTTCATGACTTTGAATTGTCCAGCATTGCCTACAAATATATGCAATCATAATTACTTATACACTTACAAAATAGTTATCTTTGAGTACTTTCTGACATTGCTGGGCCTTCTTGTTTTTGTCTAATTAAATGAATTTGAACTTCTTGGAAAATTTTTAGATGACTGAGGTGATAATTTTCTCATTGCTAAATTAAATGAGAAAATAGACAAAGCTTCAGCATGTGCAATACATTTGACAGAAAAAACAGAGTAAGCATTTTTATGAATTATAGTTATTTGACCAGAGTTATTGTGATTTTATATATAAATGTGTGTGTGTGTGTGTATGATTGAAAAATGTGACAGGTCCTTATGCAGTTGTATTTCAAAAATGCAGAAAACACAAAACAGTAATATTTTTGTAGGAAAAAAATTAGAAACTGTTTTGTAATTGAGAAGAAACATAAATGTAACCATGATAGGCACTGAAGTAATAAGCAAACAAAAACATTAATGAAGATATGGTAATAGAAGGTAAGGGCAAATAATTGATTAATTGGACTTCTGTTTTTTGTTCTTTTCACCATCCAGTTCCCGTTTTTCTGGTGCATCTTTAAGATACAACCCCAAATTTCAGTCCACGTTCAAATAGAGCTGACACATCCTTACACCTCAAGGGAGAATATATGACTCCATTAATCAATGCTCTATCCCCCTGGCCAAAGTGCTTGGTCTAGGGGTGAGTCCATAATCCTTGTTAGGTCAATGTGAGGTCTTTTCCTAACATTGATGGAAGCAAGTTTTTTTTCCTGCCGTATTTGGTAAATTTGGACAGGAGGGCAGTGACTATCAAACTAACTGCACAATAAATCCCGAGGGGATTTGTTAAAGCCTGTTACCCAGGTCACAACCTACATCAACTAAATCAGAATTTCTGGTTTATAAAATCTGTGCTTCACTTGAGTTTACAGACTCCTCAGGGAATTCTGATTGGCATTCAGTGTTGAAAACCCATGATCCAGAGAATAGTGAGCCTCAAACTTTCGGATGAACCTGAATCAAGAGTGGGCTCGATAAAATCTAGGTTGTTTAGCTAAGCCACACCATTTCTTTTTTGTGAGATATGGGTAGGTGGGATGGAGAATTTGTATCTCTGTTAATTGCCCAGATGATGCTGATCCTGGACCAGACTTTGAAAATCACAGCAGTAGCTGTGAAGGTTTGCATATGACAGTGAAAAGGATGCTTTGCTTTTGAAGAGAGGAAAACATTAAAAGTTAAATAATAAAATAAAAAGAATGGGGCGCCTGGGGGGCTTAGTTGGTTAAGGGTTGGGGTCTTGATTTCGGCTCAATTTATGATCTCAGGGTCCCGGGATCAAGCTCCGCGTCAGGCTCTGTGCTCAGTGGGGAGTCTGCTTGAGGATTTGTGTTTCTCAGCCTCTGCCACTGGCATGTGCATGTGTACTCTCTCTCTCATATAAGTAAAGAAATCTTTTAGGAAAAAGAAGTTTCAAGTAATTGTAATGTTATGGGTAGACCTCAGTGGTTGGCCTCATGAGAGCTTGCATTTAGAAGATTCTAGTTTATGTCACTGATCCTGTTTAGCGATCACATTTTGAGGTCTGGCAGTTGGTCAGTATGATTCATGGTCTATCTGCTATGTGATGTGTTCATACTAAAGCTTCACTACACCTTCAGATTTTTATTTCATTTCACCTTCACTACTCAGGAAAGGTATTCAAATACATCTAGTCTAGCAATAAAGAAGGAAAGATCAGAATTAAGTATTTTGCCTGAGGCCACAGAATAAATAAGTGGCAGAACTGAGATTGGAAACTGGAAAAACCTACTCCAAAACCTGTGCTAATGAACAGGATGAGGAGGTAGAGGACATTTCATAGCAGATGGAGGTAACCGCCCCATGTCCTTCCGCGGCGGGGGGGGGGG